>JAREIK010017306.1:67500-118843 GCA_029783825.1 Sapria himalayana
CTATCTGTCTCTCTCACTATTTATCTATGTATCTATTAATCTATCTGTCTATTTATCTATCTATCTTTATTTCTTTCTTTGTATCTATCTATTATTTATCTATCTATTTGTCTATATATCTATATATCTATCCTTCTATCTATCTATATGTCTGTCTAACTATCTATATATCTACATATCTATTTATCTGCCTATGAATCTATCTGTCTACATTTTTATCTATCAAACTATATATTTGTTTATCTATCTATATATCTATATGTCTATCAATCTATCTGCCTATTAGTTTACTTGTCTTGCTATCTAAAAATCTATATCTCTTTCTATCATTCTATTTATTTATATGTCTATATGTTTATATATCTATCCTTTATTCTATGTTTTTCAGTATCTTCTATTTGTCTATTTGTCAATCAATCTATCTATATATATGGCTATTAGTTTAGCAGTCAATCTATCTATCTATAAATCTATCTATCTATTAATCTATATATCTGTATATTTTTCTAACTCTCTATCTATTAATCTTTCTATTTATTTATCTATCGATCTTTCTATATGTCTAGTTGTCTATCTATATATCTATCTATTTGCCTATTTGTCTATCTATATATCGATCTTTCTTTCTTTCTATGTGTCTACTTGTCTAGTTGTCTATCTATCTTTCTATTAGTAGATTTGCATATATATATATATATATATGTTTATCTATTTGTCAATCAATCAATCAATCAATATATCTATATATCTATCTATTTGTATAACTATTGTTCTATGTATCTATCTACTTATCTATCTATATGTTTATTTGTCTATCTATCTATTATTCTATCTATTTATCTATCTATGTGTCTATTTATCTATAAGTATTCCTATGTCTAGTTATATTTTTGTCTATCTATCTATTGGTCTATCTATCTACCTATCTACATTTCTATCTATTAGTCTATCAATCAATCTATCTATCTATCTATATGACTATCTATCTATCTATATGACTATCTATCTATTTATCTATCTATTTATCTATCTGTATGTATGTATATATTTCTATTGGTGTATCTATCTATCTATCTATCTGTCTATCTGTATATATATCTATCTATCAATCTATATATCTATCTATATTTCTATTTGACTATCTATCTTTATTTCTTTATATTTATTCATCTATTTACATTTCCATATATATTTCTATGTATCTATATGTGTATATGTCGATCTATCTATCACCCTATTTTATTTTCTATATATGGGTGTATGCATTTATTAGTCTATTTGTCTATCTATCTATATATTTATTTATCTATCTATCAATATACCTCTCTAACTATATATCTACATATCTACCTATCTATCGATCTATATATCTTTCTGTCTATATGTATATTTATCTATCTATCTATTTGTCTATCTATCTATTTATATATATGTCTATCTATCTATCTATCTAACTATTTATCTATCTATCTATCTATTTATCTAAATGTCTATCAATCTATTTATATGACTATTTGTCTATCTACCTATTGTATATCTATCTATAAGTCTATTTCTCTATCTGTCTATATGTCTATTTGTCTATCTATTTATTTGACTATCTCTCTACCTATCTATTTATTTATATGTCCAGATGTCAATATGTTTATCTATCCTTCTTTATTTTTGTATATATATCTATTTATCTAACTAATCATCTATCTATCTATCTTTTTATATATCAGTCTATCTACTTATCTGTCTATCTACTTATCTATTTATCTATCTATATGTCTATGTGACTATGTGTCTATTTATTTATTTATTTATTTATATATCTGTATATCTGTCTATTTGTCTATATGCCTATGTAATAATCTTCATGTCTATATATATCTATCTATCTATATGTCTATTTGTCTTTATTTTGAACTATATATCTGTATATCTTTTTATATATCTATCTGCTAATCTATCTATCTGTTAATTTATATATCTCTCTATCTATCTATCTCTCTATATATCTATATTTCTATATGTCAATCTATCAATCTATATAAAAATATAATTTTCAATCTATCTATCTAACTAAGTATATATCTATCTATTTGTCTACTTTTGTATCAGTTAATCTCTCTATCCATATATATATCTATCACTCTTAATCTATCACTTTATCTTTCTTGCTATCTATTTATCTATCCATCTATAGGTATTTCTTTCTATCTGTTTAACTATCAATCTATCTATCTATCTATTTGTCTTTCTATCTATGTGTTTATTTATCTATATGTCGATCTATCTATATATCTATTTATCTCTTTGTTTATCAGTCGATCGATCTCTTTATATATATGTCACTTTGTCTATCTGTCTATCAATGTATCAATCTATCTATCTATGTATCTATCTATCTGTCTATTTATTTGTCTATATTTCTATCGATTTATCTATCTTTCTTTATGATCTGTTTATTTATCAATCAATCAATCTATCCATCTATCTGTCTGTCCATTTTTCTATAAATTTCTTTACCACTCTATCTATCGATATGTATATCTATCTATTTACCTATCTATCTATGTATATATGGCTCTATATGTTTATCTATCTATCTATTTATTTATTTATTTTATATCTATGTGACTATCTTTCTATCAGCCTAACTATCTATTAAACTATATATCTATCTATGTATGTGTGTAATGATATGTGAATCTATCAATCTATCTGTCTATTTGTTTATATATCTATCTATCAATCAGTCTATATATCTATCAATCTAATTGTCAATTTGACTATCTATTTGTTTTTCTATTTTTCTATCTATCTATCTATCTATCTATCTATTTCTCTATTTATCTTTTAGTCTATTAGTATATTAGTCTATATATCTATTTATCTTTCTCTCTATCTATATATCTATCTATCTATATATTTTTATCAATCTATCAAGCTCTCAGTTTATCTATCTACCTATCTATCTATCTATCTATCTAATTGTATATTTATTTAGTTGTCTATCTAATAATATATCTATCTATCTATATTTCTAACTATTTGTTTATATGTCTTTCTATCTATATTTCTATTTGTCTATTTTTTAAATGTCTATCTATCATTCTGTATATCGATCTATTTGCTTTTCTTTCTATTTGTCTATCTGTCTATCTATCTATGCACCTATATATCTTTCTATCTATTTGTCTATCTATCTATCTGTCTATCTATTTGTCTATCTTTTTATATATCTATCTGTCTGTCTGTCAATCTACTATCTATCTTTCTATTAGTCTATCAATCTATCTGTCTATCTATATATCTCCCAATCTTTATTTGTGTTTATCTTTTCAAATATCTATTTGTCTAATAGATTGTCTATATATATGTTTATATGTTTATCTATTTATTCATCGATCTATCTATTTGTATATATTTCTATTTGTTTATCTATTTATCTATCTGTCTGTCTGTCTGTCTATCAGTCTATATATCTATCTATCTATATTTTTATATGTCTGTGTTTATATATATATATATATATATATATATATATATCTGTCTATCTGTTTATTTATTAATTCATCTATCTATCTATTTATTAGTCTATCTAGCTATCTGTATATCTTTCTATTTTACTATCAATCTATCTATATCTTTATATCTATATATTTGTCTTTCTATCTAATTTACTATTAGTCTATCTATTTATATATTATCTATCTATCTATATATTTGTTGATATATATATATATATATATATATATATATATATGTGTGTATGTATATATGTATATATATGCATTTTTATATACATATATACATACATATACATATACATACAGATATATATATGTGTGTGTATATTTATACACATATATATAGATATATATATATATGTCTATCTCTATATCTATCTATCTTCCTATTTACATGTTTGTCTATCTATCTATATGGCTATACATGTATCTGTCTATTTGTATATATTTCTATCTATCTATCTCTCTATTTATATATCTTTCTCTATCTCTATTTATCTATATGTCTATCTATCCATCTATCTATCTATTTGTCCATCTGAATATATATATATATATTCCTATTTATCTATCAACTTATATATTTATATGTCAATCAATCAATCAATTTTTCTATATATCTATTTATTTATTTATAAGTCTATTAATCAATCTATCTAATCTATATATCTTTCTCTCTATTTATCAGACTATCTATCTATCTATCAGACTATCTATCTATCAAACTATCTATCTATCAGACTATCTATGTATCTATCATTTTATCTATGTATCAATCTATCAGACTATCAATCTTTTAGTCTATTTGATTATATGACTATCGATCTATCTATCTATTTATTTATCTATGTGTCTAACATCTAATTTTCAATCTTTCTATTTGACTATCTGCTAATCTTACAATTTGTCTTTTTTTCTTTTCATCTATTTGACTATCTATCTATATGTCTATCTATCTATTTATTTATCTATCATTATTTCTATTTGTTTATCTGTTTTTCTGTCTATCTTTCTAACTATCTATTTGAATCTCTATCTTTTATCAATTTCTTTGACTATCTATCTATTTGAATATCTATCTATCTATTTTCTTATCTCTATATATGTTTATATGACTATCAGTCTATTAGTATATCAGTCCATGTATTTATCTAACTAGCTGTGTCAATCAATGAATCTATTTATTTGTATATCTATTATCTCTTTATTTCCTATCTATCTATCAGTCAATGGTTATACCTTTCTATCACTCTATCTGCAAATCTTTATATATATATATATATATGTCTATCTGTATATCTATCTATCTATGTCTATTAATATATTACTCTACCTGTCTATCTGTCTATCTATTTATCTAACTATCTATCTATCTATATGAATCTCTATCTATCTGTCAATCTATCTATTTTTGTATCAATCTATTTTTCTACCTATCAATATATTTATTTATCTATATGTCTATATGTCTATCTATATATTTATCTATCTAACTATATATCTATTTATCAATCTATCACTCTGTCTATCTATCAATTTGTCTAATATTCCATCAGTCTATCAGTCTATCGATCTATCTTACAATCAATATATTTGTATATGTGTATATCTTTCTATCTCCCTATCTATCAATATCTTTATCTATTTATCTATCTATCTATCTATATATCTTTCTATATATCAGTGTATCTATCTATATGTCAATTAATCTATTAGTTTATCAGTCACACTATCTATCTATCTATCTCTATGTTTATCGATCTATCTATTTGTCTATCTATCTATATGTCTATTTATCTATCTATCTATATGTCTGTCGGTCTATCTATCTATCTATCTGTAGTCTATTGATTAATCTATTTGTCTATCTATCTATTGACTATATGTCGATTTGTCTATCTACATATCTTTCTTTCTATCAATGTGTCTATGTCTATCTATTTATCTATTTATCTCTATGTTTTTTTCAATTTGTTTATCTATCCATACATATTTCAGCCTCTTAGTCTATTTGTCGTGTTTACTATTGCTATATCTCTTTATGTGTCTATTTGTCTATCTGTTTATCTGTCTATCTATTTTCATTTATATATGACTATATCTTTAACTATCTATATGTTTATCTATCTATCTATATATCTATCTATCTTTTTGTCTATGTATATATATATATATATATATATATATATATATATATATCTTTCTATCTATATATTTATCCATCTATATATAAGCCATTTAATCTATATGATTATTTGATTCTTTATCAATCTGTCTATTTTTATTTTTATCTATCTGCCTATCTAACTAGTTATCTATTTATCATTCAATCAATCACTAAATCAATCAATCTATCTATCTATTTGTTTATCTATTTATATGTATATCTGTCTATAAGTCTATCAATGTTTCTATTTATCTATTCATCTTTCTATTAATCTATTAGTCTGTCTATTAATCTCTCTATCATTTTAATTGTCTAACTATCTATTTTTTATTATCATTCAATTTATTGTTTATTTATCTAACTATCTATATATCTATCTATATATCTATATGTCTATCTATTTATTTTTTATGTCTATATGCTTATCTGCCTATATATATATATCTATCAATCTATCATTCTATCTAAATATCTATCTATTTTTCTATTTATCTATCTATATATCAATTTATTCATCTATCTATATATCTTTATATCTATTTGTGTGTCTATTTATCCTTCGATCTATCTATCTATATATCAATATATTAGTATATTTATCTATATATGTATATATGTGTCAATCTCTCTATTTATCATAATCTCTCTTAAAGTCTTTCTAACTATTTAGCTATCTGCAAATATTACTATCTCTCTATATGTCTTTTTTTCTATATGTCTATCCATCTTTCTGTTTATCTTTTATCTTTCTATCTATATATTTGACTTTTTGACTGAGTCTAACTAACTATGAGTCTATCTAACTATTAGTCTATCAATCTATTTATTTATATATCTATCTATCTATATGTCTCCCATCAATTTTTTATATATGAATCAATCTATTAGTCTATTAGACTATCAATCTATTTTTCTATCATTCTATTTGTTTATATGTCTATCTATCTACCAATCAATCAGTTTACCTATCTATATGTGTGTATATATATATATATATATTTATATATTTATATATTTATATATCTATCTAACTATCTATCATTATATTTATATATATATATATATTTATATTTATATTTATATTTATATATCTATCTACCTATATATTAGTCTATCTATCTATCTATTTGTCTATATATATATCTATCTATCTATATATCTATCTATCTATCTGTGTGTCTATCTATCTATAAATTTGCCTATTTTTTTGTGTCTATCTATCTAAATGTCTATCTATCTAAATGCCTATCTTTCTATCAGCCTATCTGCCTATTTGATTATTTGACTATTTCTCTTTCTATCTATCTATCTGTCTATTTGTTTATTTATCTAGCTGTATATCTATGTAACTACATATCTATCTATATGTCTATCTGCCAATCTATCTATTTGTCCATTTGCATATCTATCTATCTGATTATCTATCTATCTACCTATCTATTTATCTATCCTTTTAACTATATATGTGTCTATCTATCTATCTATTTGTCAATCTTTATATCTATTTATCAATCAAATAGTTTTTAGTTAATAGTCTATTAATCTATTTATCTATCTATCTATCTACTTATATGTCTTTATATCTATCTGTCAATCTATCTAAATGTCTATTTCAATATCTAGTCATCTATCTATCTATTTATTTGTCTATTTGTATATTAGTCTATTTGTCTATTAGTCTTTTTGTTTATCTAATAATCTATCTATCTATTTATCTATCTATTTGTCTATCTATGTATGTATGTATCTATCTATCTATTTTTGCATCTTTCTATCTTTTTATATGTCTATATATGTATCTTTCTATCTGTCTATCTGTCTATATAAGTATATGTCTATCTATCTATCTAATTATCGTTTTATTTGTCTAATTGTATATCTGTCTATATATATATATATATATCTATCTATCTATTTGTCTATCGATATATCTATCTATCTATCAATTTGTCTATCGATATATCTATCTATCTATTTGTCTATCTCTCTACCTATCCTTTTATCTATCTTTCTATCTAGCTTTCTATATGTTTATTTATCTATCTGTATATTTGTCTATCTTTGTATCTATCTATCTATCTAAGCATCTGTCTATACGTATATTTATCTATCTATTAGTCTATTTGTCTTTTTATCTATCTAACTATTTATCTAACTATTTGTTTATTTATCTATTTATCTATTTATTTATATATTTGTCCATATATTTATATGTCTATCTACCTATCTATCTATCTATCAATATATATACCTATCTTATTATCTTACTATCTATCTATCTATCAATCTATCTACCTATTAAACTATCAATCTGGCTATCTATCTATTAGTATAAATAAACTGGTAGATAGATAGATAAATTATAGATAGACAGACAGATTGATAGATAAATTGATTGATTGATAGGTAGGTATGTTGGTAGATAGATAGATAGACAAATGACAGATATATAGATAGACATATTGACAGATAGACAAATAGACTAGTAGTTAGAAAGATAGATATACAGATAGATAGATAGATACATAGACAAATAGATAAACAAATAGACAAATAGATAGATAGATAGAAATATTTATAGATAGATAAATAGATAGTCAGTTAGATAGATATAAATATTGATAGATATATAGATAGATAGACAAATAGATAGATACATATAAATAAAGATTCATAGACAGATAGATAAATAGACATATAGATAGTAATATATTTAACTAATAAACAAATAGACATACAGATAAGTATATATATAGAAAGATAGACAAATTGATAGATAGTCAGATAGATAGTTAGATAGATGGATAGACAAATAGATAGATATATAAATAGATATATTGAAAATTTGACAAATAGTGCGATAACTGGATAGATATATCAAAATATAGACATATATATATATAGAAAATTATATAAATAGAATAATAAATAGATAGAAAGAAAGAGAGATATAAATATAATTAGAAAATTATATAGGAATATAGATATACAGAGAGATAGGCAAACAGACAAAGAAAATAACAGTCATATAGAAATATAGTTATTTATATAGACAAATAGATTGGTAGGTAGGCATGTAGGTACATAGATAGGTTGATATATATAATGATAGATTATTAGACTAATAGATAGATAGACATATAAAGAGATTGCCTTATAGTTTGATAGATTGATAGACTAATAAATAGATACAAATATAGATAGATACCCAGATAGACATATAGATAGATAGACACATATAAAACAGATAAATATATTGACATATAGATAGATAAATAGATATAAAGATAGACATATAGATATAAAGAAATAAAGATAGATAGATAGATAGATAGAAATACACATAGATAGATAGATAGATCGATAGATAGAGAGACAAATAGATAGATAGAAAATAGACAAATCAAAAGATTAACAGATTGACTAACAAATAAATAGATAGAAATATAGATAGCTGGATAGACAGAAACATAGATAGACAGATATATAGATAGATAAATAGATAGATATATTTATAAATAGATAGTAAGATAGATAGATAAATAGATAGATACATTGCTAGATAGATAGATAGATAGAAAAATAGATAGATAGACAGATTTACAAATTGATAGATATATAGATTGATATATATATATATATATATATATATATATATATATATATATGTAGATAAACATATAGACATATAGAAAGATAGAAAGATAGGTAGATATATAAAATTATATAAAGCTAAATAGATAGATAAAAAAAAGATAGATATAAAAATAGATAGATAGAAAGATAGATAAATAGATAAGCTAACACTTTGATAGATAGACATATAGGTTGATAGACATAATGATATATAAATAGGTAGGCAAATAGAAAATTCATTTGAAAACTAGAGAAAAATAGAAATTGACCCATAGACATATAGATAGATAGATAGATAATAGGCAAATAGATAGATAGATAGATAGATAAATAATAGGCAAATAGATAGATAGATAGATAGATAATAGGCAAATAGATAGATAGATAGATTAAAAAATAGATAGTTCAATAAACATATAAACAAATATATATATATATATATATATATATATATATGTGTGTGTGTGTGTGTGTGTGTGTGTGTGTGTGTGTGTGTGTGTGTGTGTATGTATGTATGTATGTATAGATTGATAAATAGAAAGATATATAGATAGAAAATGAGATAGAGAATAATAGATAGATCGACATATTGAAAAATGGATGGATGGATAGATAGATAGATTAATAGATACATATATAGATAGATCAATGGATACATAGTTTGTTAAACATTTAGATAGATAGATGATTGATTGAATAATAAAAAGGCAAATAGATAGATAGACAAATAGATAGAATGATAGAAAGATAGATTGCAAAATAGATAAACAGATATATAAATAGATCGGCAAATGTATAGTTAGAAAAATAGATAGATAATTGATTGATAGATAGATTGAT
Organism: Sapria himalayana; assembly: GCA_029783825.1. Taxonomy (NCBI): domain Eukaryota; kingdom Viridiplantae; phylum Streptophyta; class Magnoliopsida; order Malpighiales; family Rafflesiaceae; genus Sapria; species Sapria himalayana. The sequence continues at coordinate 77,662 of JAREIK010017306.1, forward strand.
AGTCAAATAGGCAGATAGACAAATAGTCAAATAGATAAATAGATATATATATATATATATATATATATAGATAGATATAGTCAGATAAACAAATAAACAGATTGATAGACAGATAGATAGATAAATTTATAGATTTAGTTAGATAAACAAATAGACAAATAGAGAAATAAAAGAATAGATAAAAAGATAGATAGCTAAATAGGCAAATAGATAGTTGTAGAGATAGACATATAGATAAGTTGAAAAAAAGATAGATATAAAAACAAGCAAAAAGATCGATAGGTAGATTGATAAAAATATAGATAGATAGTTAGTTAAATAGATAGATAGATAGATATAAAGATAGATAAAAAGTTAGATAGATTGCTAGATAAATGGAGTACTAGATATATTGATATATAGATTCATATATATATTTATTATTAGAAAAATAAATTCTTAAATAGATAGATAGGTATACACATAAATTGTAGATATATAGTTATATAAATTGACAAATAAAATATAGACATAAAGACATATAGATAGATAAATAGATAAACACATAGATAGATTAATAGTTAGTTAGATAGATAGATGGATAGATAAATACTGAGATAGGTAGATCGATAGATAGATATATAAACTGATAGATAAACAAACTGACAGACAGATAAACTCATAAATAGATATACAAATAAATAGAAAAATAGATAGACAAATAGACATATCGATATATAGATAGGTAGTTATATAGATAGGTAGATTGATTGATTGATATATATAGAAATTGACATATAAACTTATAAATAGATATACACCTGGAGTAGATAGATAGGTAGATTGATTGATTGATAGAGTTATAGATAGATATCTAAATATAAATACAAATAGATAGATAGGAAAAATGATTAGATTGATAGTAAGATAGATAGATAGATAAAAAAATTAGATAGAATGATAGATAGATTGATTATTAGATAGATAGATAGATAGACATATAGAATGATAGAAAAAGAGATAGATAGATTAATAGATAGAAAGATAAATAGATTGACTGATAGATAGATAGATAGTTACATAGATAAATAGATAGATAGATTAATTGATTGATAGTTAGATAGATAATTAGAGAGGTAGGGAGGTTGTTAGGTAGGAAAGTATATTGAAAGAAAGATATATAAATATAAAGAAAGAAAGATAGATAGATATATAAGTAAATAGATAGAAAGATATATAGATTTGTAGAGATATAGACACATAGATAGAAAGATAGATAAATAGATAGTTAGATAGATTAACAAATAGACAAATATAAATATAGAATTTAAACAAATAGACATATAGCCATATAGAGAGATAGATAGATAAATAGAGAGATAGAAAGATAGCAAAATATATTGATATACTCAAAGACATATAGATATATAGACACAAAGATAGATAAAAAGGTAGATATATAGATAGATTAATATATAGAACAAAGAGAGATAGATATAATGACAAATAGACAAATAGATAGATATATAGATATATATATACACAAATAAGCATATTGACAGATAGAATGATTGACAATGAGGCTAAGATAATAATAGACATATAGACATAATGATAGATGGATATATATATATAGTTAAATAGATAAATAGATTGATATGTAGGTTGGTAGGTACATATGTAGGGTGGTATATAGATAGATTGTAGATAGATAGATAGATCAATAGATAGAAAGATAGATAAATACATAGATATATATATATATACATTGATACATAAATTGACAAATAGACAGGTAGATAGACATATAGAAAGATAGATAGATTGAACAATAGATAAACACACACACACACACACACACACACACACACACATATATATATATATATTTATTTATTTATTTATTTATTTATTTATTTATACAAATAGAGAGACATAAACACATATAGATAGATAGATAAATAGACAAATTGAAAGGAAGACATATAGATAGATAGACAAAATGTCAGATATATAGATAGACAAATAGATAGATACTCTGATACATATATAGATAGTTAGATAGATAAATAGATAGATAAAATGAAAGGCAAATAGATAGCAAGGTTGTTAGATAGATAGATATATAGAGAGATAGATATATTGAAAGATAAAGAGAAAGATAGATAGAAAGATAAACATTTTTATAAATAGACACAATGATAGATAAAGAGATAGAAACAAAGATATATTGATAGATAGATTGATATTTAGAAAGATTGAAACATATTTAGATAAATAGATAAACATATAGATAAAAATATATATATATTTATAGACAAATAGATAGATTGACATAAAGAAAAATAGACAAATTAACAAACCACAAATAAAAATTTACATATTGATAGATAGATAGATAGATATATATATATATATATTTTTATACATATATATTAAAAGATTGATGATAGATAGACATATAGACAAATAACTAGAATAATAGGTAAATAGATAAATAGATATAGAGATAAATAGATAGATTGATAGACTAATAAATAGATTGTTATATAGACAGATTGATAGATAGAAATTTTAACATGTATACAAATTTACAAATAGACTAATATACTAATAGATAGATATATAAATTGACACTACTAAAAAATATGATAATAACGACCAAAAAATTCGATCGGTAATTACTGACCAAAAAATGACAAGTTAGCCACCAAAAAAGAGTATAGAAAAAAAAATTCTACCTACCAAATTTGTGCCAAAATTCCCACCACTACAAGAAAAATCCCATATAGCTCGGGACAATTCCCTAGCTAAATGGGCATTTTCCATCACTAAATGGGATATAGCGATGGATTACCAATGGATCGGTTTCTTGTCTAAAGTGCTACTTGCTAAAATTTAGCGACGAAAAATGTCCCTAGCTAAAAAGTTAGCGACAAAAAAAATCTCTTGCTAAAAAATACAAATTCCCTAGCTAAATTATCAATATAAATAAGATTTTTCATCGCTAAATAAAAATAACGACGGATGATTCACTAGCCAAAGTGCAGGTCTATAAATTTTAGTGATGGATATAGTCCCTAGCTAAATAAAAAAAGCTACCGACGGAGAATCCATCTCTAATATTAATATTTCCCTAGCTAAATTAGCTAGGGAAAATTCCCTAGCTAAATTAATAAGTGATTTTTCTCTTCCTATTTTAGAAAGGGATTTTTCACTAGATATTTTAATTTTAAAATTAATTTCAGAATTTAAATTATTTTAAAATTTTTTAATTAATTAATTTTATATTTTTATATCAAATTGAATAAAAATTAAAACTACAAATAATGTATAATAAACAAAAAATAAAATCATTTAATATCTTTTTCTAATTCATTACATAATTGAAACAAATAAAATAACAAAATTTTATTTCATCTTATTTATCAATGTATCTACCGACAGGGTATGAAGTATAATATATCCATTCAGTGATGTTGCTTTCTCTCTCTTTACTCCACCGATCATCATTTTTTTACTACGACAAAGCTGTCCGAGTCACGGCACATAATGTCTAGTGAAAAATCACATCACTTATTAAAGATTTGTATGAGGAATAGTGCGGTATCATATCTATCAAAAATTTAAACCACTCAATCAAATTATAAAAAAGTTATTTTTTGATAGATATATAATCCTGCAGTATATATGTAAATATATACTAGTATTTTACCCGTACATATATTACTGTAGTATATGTACATAACAATAACAGTATTATATGTACATATAAACTGAGTACAAATATACTTAGTATATATGTACATAAAATACTGTAGTATTATATGTACATATTTACTGACTTTATTCGTACGTATATACCTCATTTGGTGATGTTGCTAATGCTCCCGCTGCCGCTCTTGTCGCTATTGTCGTTGCTACTTTCGCTGCCAATACCACTGCTGCTATCACTGCTACCACCACAGTCTATGCTACCACAGTTGCCATCGCTGCCACTGATGCTCCCGTTGCTGCTGCTGCCGCTAGTCGATGCCGCTGTTGGCCGCTACAACAGCTGCCACTACTACCCCCACTGCCTGTGCTGCCACTGCATGCCATCGCTGCCGCTACCATTGCTGCTACCACAACCATCCCTACTGCCACTGCCGCCTCTGCCACTTATTCTGGTGCTGCCGCTGCTACTGCCATTGCCGCCACTACTCTAGGTGCAGCCGTTGCTCCTACCGCCACTGCTGCTGCTCCCACTACTACCACTTCAATCACTACTACTACCACTATTTCCGCCACTACATACCCCACTACTGCCGCCACCACCACTGCCGCTGCTGTAGCCCCCGCTACTGTCGCCACCACCACTGAAGTCGCTACCACTTCCACCGCCGCCGCTACCATCACTGCCACTGATGTCGTTGCTACTGCTACTGATAATAGGGTTTTACATACCTATAATATGCTAAAAATATACCCAAAAAATTCGGAGACACACAAATATTTTCACATATATATAAAAACAGTTATTATAGACATGAACAAATACAAATTAAAGTTGATTTTCATACAACTTAAGCTAAAATTTAATTAAATAATTTAATACTTTTATATTAAATTTAATAAACAGAAACTATAAATAAAAATTTTAAATTAAACAAAAGAAATTCTTTTAATAACTTATTCTAAAACAATATTTTAAATAACTAAAAAAGATAACAAAAATTATATTACATCTTAGTAATCAATGTATCTACTGAGTGTGCATAAAGTATAATCTATCAATGCATTGATGTTGCTTTCTCTCCCTCTACTCCTCCGATCACCAACTTATCGTAGCGAAAAAGCTGCCCGAGTCATGGTGCTTCATGTTTGTTGAAAAATCCCTTCACCTATACAAGCTTCGTATGGGAAACAATGTGATACCACATCTGTAAAAAATTAAAACCATAATATCAAATCAAAATTAATTAAAAAAACTATGTTTAGATAATGATATATTACTACAGCAAAAATGTACATATATACTAGTATTTCACTCATACATATATTACTACATTATTTGTACATATAAATTATAGTATTATGCGTACATATATACTCAGTAATAAGTACATAAAATACTATAGAATTATATGTACGTATATACTAACTATATACTTACATATATACCGTATTTTTTGTCGTTCCTACTGATCCCACTATCACTGTCGCCCCTGCTGTTGCTGTCGCTACCACTACGGCTACTATCATTGCTGGAGACACTATCGGTGCAGCCACTATTGTTGGTGCAGCCCCTGCTACCGGTGCATCTACCGCTACTGTTGCTGCCTCCGCTGCCACTGCTACCACTGCTACTGTTGCTGCCACTGCCACCGCTGCTACTTCTGGCGCCACTACAGCCACTACCGCCACTGCCACAACTACCACCACTGATAATAGGCTTTTACATACATATAATATGCTAAAACTCTACCCAAAAAAAATTAAAGAAACACAAACATATTCATAGATATATAAAAATAGTTAATATAGACATGAACAAACACAAATTAAAGTTGATTGTCATACAATCTCAACAAAAATTGCATTTGTGTATATATACTTAATCGTATATATAGATATATACTTAATCGTTAATAAAAATAGTTAATATATCAATTGTCATACAATTGATACACAAATTAATATAGATATATAAAAATAGTTAATAAAAAAATTGTGGTGTTCTTGGTTTTGTGTATATATACTTAATCGTATACATACTTCATGCATTTGTGATATAATGCATTGTCATTGTACGGATTTTGATGCTGCACAGTAGGTATGCCGAATTAAAAAATTTTTCAATATAAATAATGACATACTGTATACAAAAATAGTAAAACATAAATATTAGTTTGCTTTAAATAAGTGTGTTAAAACATAACTATATATATATTACTATAAAAAACGTATACATAAACTATTTAAACATAATTATATTTATAATTTTTTTATTACCATAGATGTGAAAGGAAAACATTGTTATGCAGTGTTAGGCCATGTTGGTATTAAGTGGGTGAACTTCTTTATCATGGTTTGGGTGATTTTGATGCTATAGTTTGTTGGTATCTTTTTTTTGTATTGGTTATAAATATTTCTATTTAAAACACTAATTATTCATGGCCCATTGCTAATGTTTTTATTCACGGGTAATCTTGAGTGAGGAGCACGAAAAAAATTGCATATGTTCTTGATTTATTATCTATATTGCATGAAGAGCACAAAAAGATGATTCTAATAATTATTCTAAAAAATAAATTTTTTAGAATAATTATTCAAAAACAAATAGTTTTAATCTGTATTTTGCTATTTTATGAATGATAAAAAGACAGTGTGTGTATGATCATAGTTTGTGTTATTTGTGGTAAGTTTTTTAGTAGTGTATTTTTGATAGTGTAAGTTTTCTGTTGTGTTCATTTATTTTATGGTAGTGTGTATATGTGTTTAATAATTTTTGCATTATTAAAATTACTATGTGCTATGCATTTAACATCATTTCTAAAAAATCCAGAAAAGCCATTTTGGTTAATCTATTCATAATTTTTGTAGTGTTTATTTGTGTGTGTGTGTGTGTGTGTGTAATAAAAATAATATGAATATATATATATATTTTCTATTTATTAATTCAACTCTATTATGTATAGTTTGGGAAAATGAAAAATAATTTTGTGATTTAATTCAAAAGAATCTTATTTAATTAACTTGTTTGGTTATAATATTTTTCAAATAGGTTTGAAACCCATTGATGGTTATATTTGATAATCTTTTGAGATTGGAAGGCATATCAATTGAATATTTATGTCTTTGCTTGCACTATTGATTTGTTGTTGTTAGGCAACCAAACTTTTTGATTGATTAATCATGTCATAGAGAAAATATTATTATTAAAGGAGACCATAGTTAGTCTTTCAAGACCTTAGTTTCTCCAATGGAGATGATTTGTAGAATATATATTACGAACCTCAAGACCATTTACCTTGTAAAAGATTGTATATTGATGTTGTATCATGGTTGATGTGTGAGATACATATATCGCTATTCTCTATCAAATCAAGGAAGTTGTCAACAGGCAAATCAACCACTCAAAAATATGCTCTAACAAATGGATTCCTATATGTTGCAAGTTGATACTCATCTATTATTAATCTTGTAGATTTGGTAATTAATCTACCCTTTATACTCTAATTGCAATTAGATACTCATCTATTAGTAAGCTTTCTCAATTGAACTATAATCTATATTTTTATCTTTGATTAATGAGAAAGTATAATGGAATATACTATAGACCATGTTAAAGATAAAACATAGAGAAATATTATCTCATCTATAAATGAGCATTCTCATTTGAAAGTAGATACTCATTATTGGTAGTAGTAGTACAAGAAGAAGAAGTAGAAAAAGATGAAGAAGAAATAGTAAGTGAAGGAGAAAAAGTTTAAGATGATGAAGAAATTAGAGTAGCCTTATAGCTTTTAAGTAGCAATTACATGCATTACAAGAAATCCTAATCATTCTAATCTTCAAATAGAAAAAAATATTAGGCTTGCATCTCTTAAATTACAAAGAAAAATAACAAAAACAATTTAATATTATGCATTGATACCACTAAAAGGTAGGAATATTGCTATGAGAAGTATTTTCTTAAATTAGTTTTATTTTAAAATTTTATTAAATAGATTTTCATGACAATGAAATTACTATTCTTTATAATTTGTTGCATCCAAAAATAGCACTAACTTTTATCTAACTTTGCAAAAAATAAAAAGGAATTCCTCCACAACACTAATTATAATAATAATAATTAATATTTTCATCCTTAATATATATATATATATATATATGATTTGGGTTATATTTTAGTACCGATATTCAGATACTCATAATTATCCCAATATAATTTTTTTAAAAAACATTATGCATAAACTCGTTTCAGCTTACTCAGTATGCAAAAACGAGTTTATGCATATGTTTATGCATACAGAGTATTTATGGACTCCATATGCATATGTTTTTGTTTACGAAATAATGTGTGAAATCCCGAAAAAAAAATGAATAAATAACTAACATAATTTGATTTCTGGAAAAAGGGCAAAAGGGTAATTTTGCAATAATAAAAAATAACCTGAAAATTTTAGAGCTATAATGATAAAATGGATATCGTTATTGAATTCATCTTGGAAAATATGGCTATGGTTTCAAATTTCATTAAATTACAAGAAAATCAGAATTTGTTATATTTTTATTTAATTAAATAATTATTAAAAAAAATTTTGCTCAACCGAAAGACCGCACCACTTCGTCCGCACGTGACTATGGTTGTGCGAGCTGTCCATCGGCTGTGCAGGTGTCAACCTAAAAAATATTAATATTATTAATTAATGATAATAAATAAATAAATAAAAAGAAAAGCATCAGGAATCCGGAAATGGGAGAAATGCTGAAAAAAAGTTCGACACCGGAGGGAGAGGGACAGTACACCAAAAAAATATATATCCGTGAATTTTCTTTTAATCATAATGAATTATTTTGGAATCAGAATGAAATAGTCCAAGAACTAAAGTTACCCTACACGATGAGATCTCCATATTGATATCAATTTATAAAGTTTCCATGAAATTTTCTTAAAGGTAGCAGTTGTCTCTTATCAGAATTTCATTCTATTTAATGGCCAAAAATGTTCATGTTTTATATTTCAATTCGAATTGTTAGAAATTTTATTGGAAATAAGTAATTGGTGAAAAGTTTCGGTAATTCGTTTAGTAAAAATTAGTACAGGACGAATTGGATTGTAATTGTTATAATTGTGTCTGGAACAGGGGTTAAATTGGAAATGACATAATTGCATTTCATATGCACGGGAACATTCCAAATACATGGGTGGGTGCATGAAATATATATATATATATAAAGATATATGGATGGTATTTAGTGAACTCAAATTGGGACAATGTCCAGACTGAGTTGCGCGAGATTTTATTTGGTATATGGTTATTATGGAGTACAAGCTCGAATTGGGACAAGGTCTAGGCAGAGTTACGACAGTGTTTATTTCTAGGAGTAAATCCAAAAAAAATCATATTTTATTCATATTAATGTCCAATATGTTTTTTGGAGGAGGTCCATATTTTTCTGAATAATTCCAAAAAAATAAATATTTCTATAGATATATATACATATATGCATATATATATATAATATGTCACACTTGGCTTCGCAATATGTGAGGGAGTCGATGAGACTTAGGAATATGAGCATATCAACATTTCATCCATAATTGCATTCATATAAACATTTTACTTGAATGTGTGTTGATATATATTCATGACATTTTACGTGTACTTAGGTAGGGAGTAACTTTGAAGGAGTTTACCCTACTGAGCTTTGCTCACTCCGTTGTGGGACCCCCTTTTCAGGTACGTGTCAAGGACAGATGACAGATCCACATACGTAATTGCACATGTGAAGGAAAGCCGGTTGTGGCTTAAATAATATGTTGTGTTTTTTCTTTCTTCCACAGTGCAAATAAAATGTAAAACGAAAAAAAATGTATTGTACATTTGAGAAAATTTTATTTTATTATATATTGTATTGTGTGATGGAATGAATGAGACCCCCTGGGAAATGGGGTGTCACATAATGAATTTCTACATAAACTCATATGAAAACTTGAGCATATGCATTCCGTATGAATAAAAGAAGGTAATTATCAGTATAGGAATTTGGAAGACCCAAATCATAAATATTTTGGATTTGGGTCCCCAAATGTTATATTAAAATTAAAAATTGTAAAAAAATATAATTACTTTCATGTTGGTTCCCCTTAACATTTTTCCCTATAATATTATAACTTTTATCCACTTTTGTTGCACCGAAATGCATCAACTTTGTTTATCTCACATAAGTTTTTAAAAATTTTAAAACTAAAATAGTAGTTTCAGAAATCAAAAATAAATTTTTGATTCTCATAGAGTTTACCAAAATATACTTCTTCAAAGAATAATGATAGGTTAAAACCTAGTGCTTACCCCCATTTAATGATGCCACCAACCATCCAACTAGTAACTTTTTAAAAATATTGGATTCAAAAATCTTTAACAATATACCGCAAGTAGGATTTGATTATTTTAAGTGTTTAGAATTATGAGTATTTGTGTAACTATATGTATACCCACATGTAACTATATTTATATTTACATGTATAATAACATACAATATTATATTTAACTATATGTGTATATATATGTATAAATATTTGTATAACTATATATAAATATTTGTATAATTATATAACACTCTACAACATTAAATATAACTATATTTATAACTATGTATACATATATATAAATCTATATATTTATTGATAACTTTATATATTTGTGTATAACTATTTGTATGAATATATTTATATATAACTATATGTTTAAATATATAGAAATATTAATAGCTATATATACTATATGTATATTAACATATAACTATAAATAATTGTATATTATTATATATATAACTATAACAGCTTTATACATAACTATATTTAAATATATAATTTACATCTTATATTTAATAAACATTTGTACATATTAGTATATAAAAATATATTTTACTATATCTATACCTATACATATCTATATGTATAAATATATAAAATTATATGAATAAATATATATTCCTGCATGTATAAATATAAGTATATCTACATGTGTAACTTAATGTATAACCACATGTAACTATATTTATAATTACATGTATTAAAACATATAACATCGTGTTTAATTATATGTATATATAAATAAATATTTATAAAACTAAATAAAATTTTATATGATTAAATATAATTATAATTTAAATAATTTATACATATATATATAATAACATTGTATATATTTATGTATGACTAAATATAACTACTCGTTTGAATATATATATATATATATAACTAAATGTTTAATGATATATAAATTTTTATAACTATATATATTATATGTATAATAACATATAACTATAAATAATTCTATCTTACTATATGTATAACTATAAAAACTTTATACATATCTATATTTAAATATATAATTAACAACATGTATTTAATATACATTTTTATATATTAGTATAAAAAATGTATTTTAGCATTTCCATACCTATATATAACTATAAGTATAAATATATGAAATTATATGAAAAAATATATATACATACATGTATAAATATAAGTTTAACTATACGTGTAACTATATGTATAACCACATGTAACTATATTTATAATTATAAGTATAAAAGCATACAACATAATGTTTAACTAAATGTGTATAACTATATATAAATATTTGTTTAACTATTAAAACTCTATATAAATAAATATAACTTTATTTTTAATTATGTATACATATATGTAAATCTATATAATTGTTTATAACTTTGAATACATTTATTTATATTTACTTATATTTACTTGTATGCATATATCTATATATAATTATATGTTAAACTAAATGTAACTATTTATAAATACATTTACTATATGTATCATAACATATAATTATATATGGGATAATACTATTTTGTTGCACCAACTTGAAATAAAACGGTTAAAGATATAATATCAACAATATGTAAGCACATAGCATGAGAGTGTCCGTTGATAAGGCTCATATATGGTATAATACAAATAAGGGTCGTACTCTTACCTAATCAAAGCCCTTGGGCCTCAGGCTCAAATAAGAACTTATGTATAACAAAAAATGTTATATTTGATAGGTTTATACTGAAGAACTTATATTTTCTTTTATATAATTCTTCATTCTAACACTGCACTCTCATTGTGTCTCTCTCTCCCTCTTTAATTCTTTCTGTCTTTCTCTTCCTCTTTTTCTTTATGTGTCACACACTATCTCATGTTATTTTTTCTGGCTCTTCTTTTTTGCTTGTTCTCTCTTTCTCTCTCCACCCCCCCTCTCTCTCTCCCCCTCACGCTCTCTCTCCCTCTCACCCCCCCCCCTCTCTCCCCCTCTCTCCCTTTAACCTTTTCTCACCCACTCTCTCTCTCTTCAACTCCTGATTTCTCTACCCCTCTGTCTCCCCACCTTATCTTTCTCTCCCTCTCTCTCTCTCTCCCCCTCTCCTCCTTCAAACATTAAATGTATTTTTTTTGCTTTCATTTCTTATGCATTTGTGTACTTTGCACCTATTATCTAGTATAACTATGATTTCTTTTAATCTTTATCATGCTACAAATTATATTATCTATTAATGTAGTTTGTGCAAATGCCTTGCATCTATTTTCATGATATTTAAATTTTAAATATTCATCTTTAAGTAATTTATATTTTATTCTTTGTATATTTTGAAGTAATAAAATGTTTTATTTATAATAATGATTGGGCATTAATTTATGTAAATAAAATAGAGCAAAATGAGCTTAGTTCATCAATGGATGTACAAAAGGGTTATTAATAAATTGTTGAATAAAGATTTTTTGACTAAGCTTGAAATTTCATCAATTTTTCATGTAGTCAATCGAGATTGAAGGATGGAGAAAAAATTAAGTGTCCATGTAATCATCAAAAGTGTCAGAATATCCCTTTTCATGATGCAAACACTATAAGATTTCATTTGGAAAATTATGGCTTTGTGCGAAATTATTTTGTTAGGATTTATCATGGGGAAAGTACAAAGACTCTGAATATTAACCAAAATGAGGGTATTGAACCATTTGCTTGTGGTTAAGAATCATCAAACACATACCATAGAATGATCATGGAAGCAGCTGGTCCTAACTTCAATATGGATTACGTAGATGAACTACCTAATCCTGAAGCTAAGAAATTTTATGTGATGCTTAAAGCTGCAGATAAAGAGTTGTGGTCTGGTTGTAAAATACATTCGCAATTGTGACTTTTGGCTCGACTAATGAGCATTAAGTCAGGAATTCATATGTCTGAGAAATTATTTGATCAGGTGATAGAACTGATGAAAGAGATTGTTTCGGATAATAATTTGATCACTAACAACTTTTACAACACTAAGAAGTTACAACGAGGAATGAGTCTACCAGTGGAAAAAATTGATTGTTGTTAAAATGGATGCATATTATATTGGGGCGGTGATAGTGATTTAATTAGATGTAAGTTTTTTAACCATCCTCGATTTAGGAAGGAACCTCGTGCTATAGAAACGTGAAAAAAATTGAAAGTTATCTTTAAAAAGATGTATTATTTTCCATTAATTCCTCAATTATAGAGACTATATGCATAAAATACTACAGCAAATGATATGAGGTGGCATTCTGAGCATGAGGTTAAAGAAGGGGTAATGCGTCATCCATCAGATTCACCTGCTTGGAAGCATTTTAATTATATACATCAAGATTTTTTAGCAGAAAGTCGAAATGTGAGATTAGGTCTCTACACTAATGGATTTCCGCCATTTGGACAATCTGGACAATAGTATTCAACATGGCCAGTGATAGTGATGCCTTATAACTTGTCTCCATGGTTGTGTATGAAGGAGCAATATATGTTTTTGTCAATATTGGTTACGTGGATATTTTCTTACAACCTCTTATTGTAGAGTTAAATTATTTATAGGATGTAGGCTTGAATACATATAATATCTCAAAAAAGAAAAATTTCATTATGCAGGCAGCCCTTATGTGGATGGTAAGTGACATTCCTGCATATTCAATGTTGTCTGGCTGGAGTACAACAGGATGATTCGCATGCCCACATTGCATGATAAATTTTGATGCATTTACCCTCAAATTTAGTGTTAAATAGTCATGGTTTGATAACCATCGTAACTTTCTACCTATCAATCATCCATTTCGAAGAAATAGAACTGCATTTCGAAGAAATAAAACTATGATGACATTTGCACAAGCTTTTCGTTCAGGAGATGATATTATTACAGAGAATCATAGTTTGGGTTTGAAAAATGTAACTGAAAAGGATGCTACTGGAAGTAATGGATCAATATGAAAATTATTTGGCTAGAGAAAACGTAGTATATTTTGGGACTTGCTCTATTGGAAGTCCAATTTAATTCGTCATAACTTAGATATAATGCATATTGAAAAAAATGTTTTTGACAATGTTTTCAACAATATCCTTAATGTAGATGGAAAAACAAAAGACACTTTAAAATCAAGACAAGAGCTAAAAGATTACTTTCGGCGGCGTGAATTGAAGCTATGAAGAAACATGAAAATTCCCTAAAGCTTGCCACACACATGATAAGAAGGCAAGATAGATATTGTGTGAATGGGTTAAAAATTTGAAATTCCTTGATGGATATGTGTCAAATATGGGTAGATGCGTGGATTTGAAGAATCTTAAGTTATTTGTAATGAAAAGTCATGACTGTCAAGTATTTATGCAGAGATTAATACCAATTGTATTCCGTGAATTACTTCTACAAAGTGTTTGGAAGATCCTTACAGAACTCAGTTTGTTTTTCAAAAAGCTAATTGCAACCACAATCAAAATAGATGACATGGTGAGGCTGGAGAATGATATTCCACTTATTATTTGTAAGCTAGAATGGATATTCCCACCGAGTTATTTTAACTATATGAAGCATTTGCCGGTCCATTTGGCATATGAAGCTAGGATTACAGGGCCAGTGCAATTCAGGTGGATGTATCCTTTTGAGAGGTAAATACATATAATTTGCTGTGTTTTGTTATTTTGTACTTTAAGTAATATTGTAATTTAATCAAATTGAACCCTAACATTGTGGTTGTAGGTATCTTAGTAAGTCGAAATTGAATGTTAGAAATAAGGAAAAAGTTGAAGGTTCAATTTGCAATGCATATTTAGTAGAAGAAGCATCATCATTTTGTTCTTATTATTTTGATGATCATGTCAATACAAAGTATAGAAATATCCCACGGAATTATGAAGGTCATGTCATGGTAGAAGATGATTCTGTGGACAAATTATCTATCTTCAAGCGCCTTGGAAGAGCATTTGGAATAATAATGAAAATATATATGACAGATGAAGAGTACAAAGAAACCATGAGCTATGTTTTACTTAATTGTCAGGCGGTTTCACCATACATTGAGTATGTATACACAAAATGGTTGCAGGTTAAATCATAGATTAATTTTATCTTTAATAGGAATTATTAAAAATTGATATACATTTTTTTGTCTTTTTATATTTGTGTAGTATTTATGTTGAGCAGTTAAAATATCGGTAACCAGTAATTTCTAGCAATGATGTCGATTATATGCTAGAAAATGAATTTTCAAATTGGTTCAAAAATTATGTGAGAATTATTAAGTTTTAAATTTTGAATTATTTAATTTATTATTATCTTTTATTTGTTAATATCAATTTTTTTAATTGATGTCACAGGTAATTGATCATTCAAATGGAAATTCAAATATTTGTATTCAAAATATAAGTAAAGGCCCGTTTCGATATGTGACAACCTATCCTGAGTATTTTGTTAATGGATATAAATTTCACACGATTGGGCACGGTTCTTCTAAAATAATAATAAATAGTAGTGTATGCATTAAAGGCACAGGATATAGTGCAGATGATATTGATTATTATGGTCAACTCAAATAAGTTATTTAGTTGGAGTATCCTGGACTCGAAAATAATAGGATTGTATTATTTAAGTGCAAGTGGTTTGATCATACACTAAATGTGGGCACAAAGATTCATTCGGATTATAAGCTAGTAGATGTTAACCATAAACACAGATATAATTGAAATGAGTCATTTATTATGGCAGTTCAAGTTGCTTAGGAATATTATTGTACATATCCGGGTTTATCTCATGAAAAGATATATTGGTGGGTGATTTGCAAGATCAAAGCAAGATCAAAATTTGAAGTATCATCATCGCAACAAAGAAATATAGACGTAGAAATTATACCAACATTCCAGGAAGATGACATAAATAATAGTGAGCCTTTGAATGTAGATGAAGATCCAAAAAATTTATGTGACTCAAATGGTGGCACAATAGAAATTGAAGATGATCAATTTCTATCTATGATGAGTTTGAACTTCTATCGGAATCAGACAAAATATCAGAAGATCCATTGAAGGATGACAGTGATGCCGATAATTAAATTGTTATAATTTTATCATAAATTTTAATTATCAAAGACATTTTATATTTTATTGAAATCTATCAGTGTGTTTTTTTGAAAATGCATGCTTGTTCATCATTTTTCAATGTTTTTGTTATTTGGTTTATTTTGTACAGTAGATGGTGCCTAAAGGACGTGGTCATGGTTGAGCTGGACGTGGACACAGAAATGAACCAAATTCAACTAGTATGTTACATAATGTTGCAAAATAAATACCATCTCATAGCCAACATATCCTGACTTCAACATCACAATCATCATCTCCATTTTTATCACCATCACCATCATTGAGACCTCTACTAACACCTTTATCAGATGTAAGCCCACCACTGATTGTGCTTCCTGTGGACACTTTTGATCCATCTCAATCTTATAGACCACAAATTACACCGATTATTCCCCCATTTACAATACCAACGACATCATCAAATGTTGTACCTTCCTCTGAAGTCAGTGCAAAGTTAGAAATTGATATTTTCGATGAGAGGCAAAAGAAAAATTAAAAAATGATTTGGAAAAAAAATTTTGATGTTACTGTCAATGGTTTTTTTAAATTGTTATGATTTGCTTGTTTTCTATGTTATTTATTCATTTGTATAGTTTTATTCCATCTCACATGTGTTCGACTATAATTAAAAAGGCTTTCAAGAAAATGGCTAATGCCAAAGCTTTCTCCTGGAAGAAAGTTTCTCAATCGACAAAGGAGTCATATTTTAATGACTTTCAAGTAAAAATAAAAAAAACAAAAGAATTGAAAAATAATTATCTAATTACTTAACTTTTATGTTGGCTATTATTCAAGCAGTAAATAATTATGTTCTTGTTGTTAATATAAATTCTTTTGTCATTTTTTTTATAGAATTAGTGCACATGGCCACCCAAATTTAATGGAAAGATAAAGTCATTATGAGAGATCAAAGCAGCTCAATGGTATTCAGATTTTATTTATAAATTAAAGAAAATTAAAGAAAGGCTATATTTTATATCCGAGGAAGACTGACTCGAGTGGCTTAATTATTGGGAGGAGCCAGATGTGAAGAAAAAATCAGATATTGCTAGCAAAAATCACTGAAGTGAGGTTGTTGGACTAGGTACTGAAATCTGTCGACACACAGGAGGTTCAAAGTTGAGCATCGAGCACGTTCGAGATTTGGCACTAATTTTAAATTTTAAACATATATATATTTTGTGGTTGTCCTAATAGTCATATAAATATAATCTCTGCATAGTTTTAATAATTTTGTTAAACATATTCTTAGGCTGGAGAATTGAGTCGAGATCCAAATTTCTATGAGATTTTCAAGATGATGCATGTGAAAAAGTAGATGGTCAATATGTTGACAACAAGTCTCAGATGATTTCGGTAAGAAATTGTTATATTAATTAGACATTATAAAACTACAATACATTATGAAAATTATTTTGAATGCAAAATTTTTATTTTATTTTTTGTAAATCTAGAATAGTTTTGTCTCCATTTTATCTTAGGACCTAATGGAGGAACGTGTGAATGCTGCTTATCACCAGGTTGAGGGTTCTATAAATATTGAACCAATTTACTATGATCCAATTTATTTGGAGATAATAGGAGGTCAAAAGAAGCAGCGAGTGTATGAAATCGGCTCTAAGGGAGTGGCATTTTGTTGTAGCAGTCATGCTTCTAATTCATCTGTCTCAGCAATGGTGAATGAGGTGGTCGAACAACAAGCACATGAAACAAATGAATGCAATGTAGATAGGGAGCCTAACTGAAAAAGAAGGATGCACAGATAACTAATTTGATGGAAGAAAAGCAAGAAATTAAAGAAATTTAAAAGTTATGCAACAGTAGATGTCCTATATGGAGTAACAGTTAGTGACATTGGCACATCAAATAGTATTCCGAGATCTAGCTATAAATCATTGTAGGAAAGGCTAGCATTCCATACAAATTATGAGGATGACTAGGTATAAGAATTATTTCTGAACTTAATTTATTTTTGTCTATGTGTAGTAAATAATTATGATATTTTGTTCCAAGTATCTATTTTTTTTTATTTTATTTTTGTTCTTTAATTTTTTGATTAACCAAATTATGAATCTTTGTAGGACACATTATGTGAGAGAAAAGAAAAAATTTTGATTCAAATCATTCAGACATTTCCAAGGTCCTTCCAATGCATGGGTCCCATATTTACCGATTTCAGATTTATCAAAAGACGTGCTAGCTTATCTTATCTTTATTTTTCTAAAATCATTATATTTTTTCACTCTCTTTATCTCTAAACATAATTGCTGGACTTCTTTTGGATTTTTGGTGAAGCTGTATGAGAATAAACATTAATTTGTGTTTGTTCATGTCTATACTATTTGTTTTTATATATCTGTGAATATGTTTTTGAGTCTCTTAATTTTTTGAGTAGAGTTTTAAACTATTATAGGTATGTAAAAGCCCATAATCAGCAGTGGCAACAGCAAAAGAGATGACAGCAATGGCTATGGCAGCATCGAAAGAGGTAGCGGTGGCAGCATCTGCAGCATCAGCAGCAGTGGCTGAGGCAAAATCAACGGCAGCTACGGCCTCTGTGGCAGAAGCGGCAGTAGCGGCAGAAAAGGCAGAAACTGCGGCAGTGGCAGCACCCATAGCAGCGGCTTCGACGGTACTAGTGGAGGCGGTATTAGCATCACTGGCAGCATCGGCTACCATGGTAGTAGTAGCGATAGCATCAGCTGCCGTGGCAGCGGCAGCGAAAGCACCGGCAGTGGCAGCAACAACAGTAGAGGGAGCAGTGCCAGTGGGAGCAGCATCGACAGCGGTAGTGGTAGCAGCAGAGGTAGCGGCAGCAGCACCAGTGGTAGGAGCGGCAGTGGCAGTAGCGGTAGGAGCGGCAGTGGTAGTGAGAGTAATAGTAGTAGCAGGAGCATCAGTGGTAGCGGGAGCAGTAGCAACAGCAACATATGTGGTATATACGTACGTATATAGTCAGTATATACGTACCTATAATACTATAGTATTTTATGTACATATATACTGAGTATATATATGTACTCAGTATATATGTACGCATAATTCTGTAGTTTATATGTACATATACTGAAGTAATAACTATACGAGTGAAATGCTAGTATATATGTACATATTTACTCCCGCAATATATATTTATCAAAACATAGTTATTTTTTATTTATTTTGTTTTGATTTGGTAGTTTAAATTTCTTACAGATATGGTACCGTATTATTTTCCTTACAAAGCTTGTATAAGTGAACACATATTTCAACAAACATGAAGCACCGTGACTCGGATAGCATTTTTGCAGTGGAAAGTTGGTGATCGGAGGAGCAGTGGGAGAGAAAGCAACATCAATGCATTGATAAATTATACTTTATTCACATTCGGTAGATACATTGATTAATAAGATGTAATATAATTTTTAATATTTTTTTTTGTTTTTGTTATTTAATATATTGTATTAGAATAAGTTATTGAATGAAATTTTTTTTAATTTAAAATTTTCATTTATTGTTTCTATTTTTAGTAAATGTATTTTTAAAATATTAAATTATATAATTAAAATTTTTTTAACTGTATTACATTCAACTGTAATTTTTGTTTGTTCATGTCTATAATAACTATTTTTATATATCTGTGAATATCCTTGTGTTTCTCCAAAATTTTTGGGTAGAGTTTTACCCTATTATAGGTATGTAAAAGCATATTATCATCAGAGGTAGCTGCGGCAGCGACGGTAGCAATGGCGGCAGCAATGGTGGTGATGACAAAGGAGGTTGTGGTGCAAGAAGCGGCTACAGCGGCAGTGGTAGTAGCAAGGCCAGCAGCATCATCGGCATGGGTGGCACCAGCTGCAGTGGCAGCCGTGGCAGCGGAGGCAATGACTGTAGTGGAGGCAGCTGAGGCATGGAAGGTAGTGACGGCAGCCGCGGCAGCAACGACAGCAGTGGCACCTGTTGCACCGGAGGTAGCGAAGGATTCGTAGGCTACGACAACATTTGCGATAGCAGTGGCTGCAATGGTAGTGGTGGCAGTGGTGGCAGTAGAGGCAGTAGCTGCAGGGGCGGCAGCGACAGCGTGAGCATCATGAATGACAACAAATGTGGTAAATACATACGTATATAGTCAGTATATATGTACATTTAATACCGTTATATTTTATGTAAGTATATACTGAGTATATTTGTACTCAGATTATATGTACACTTAATACTACTGTTATATGTACATATACTATAGTAATATATCTACGAGTGAATTACTAGTATATATTTACATATATACTACCAGATTTTATATGTATCAAAACATAACTTTTTTTCTGACTGAGTGGTTTAATTTTCATATAGATATGGTGCCACATTGTTCCTCATACAAAGCTTCTATAAGTGATGAAAATTTTAGTTTATCTTGTTATTTTAGCAACGGAATTTTTCTTTTTTAGCAAGGGAATTTTCCATCGGTACTTTTTTAGCTAGGGAAAATCCGTAGCTAAAATTTAGCAAGAAGCACTTTATAAAGGGACACGATCCGTAGCTATATGGGGTTTTTCCCTAGCTATATGAGATTTTTGATGTAGCAAAATATATTATATTTTATTAATCAATGTATCTACCGATTGTGCATAAAGTATAATTTATTAATGCATTGACATTACTTTCTCTCCCTCTGTTGTGAAAATGCTGTCCGAGTCACGCTGCTTAAAATTTGTTGAAATATGTCTTCACTTATACAAGCTTCATATGGAAAACAATGTGGTACCATATCTGTACAAAATTTAAACCACCAAATAAAATCAAAATAAAAAAAAAAATAAAAAAAAACAATGTTTTGGTAAATATATATTTTTGCAATAAATATGTACATATATACTAGCATTTCACTCATGCATATATTACTGTAGTATATATACATATAAACAATATTATATGTACATATAAATTATAGTATTATGCATACATATATATTGAGTACATATATATACTGAGTATATACGTACATATAATATTGTAGTATTATATGTATGTATATACTAATTATATACATAAGTATATACCACATTTGTTACCATTACAGCTACTTCTGCTGTTGTTGCCACTCCTGCCACAACTACCGCTGGTGCTCTTTTTCAAATGCTGCCGATGCTGTTGTCTCTACCACTACTACTAGCACTGCCGCTACCGCTACCACTGTCGCTGCCGATGTCACTGCCGATGTCACTACCGCTGCCGCAGCTGCCAGAGTTGCCACTACCACCATCGTGGCTACCACCATGGCCATGGCTACCGTGGCTGCCACTGCTACCATCGCTGCCTCAGCTACTGCTAATACTGTCACTATCGGCGCCACCTGCTGCTCCCGCTGCTGCCACTTCTGCTACAGCCGTTGCCATCGCTGTCACTGCTACCATTGCTGAAAATTGGCTTTTACATACCTATAATAGACTAAAACTCTACCCAAAAAATTAAGAGACACGAAAACATATTCATAGATATATAAAAACAAATTTTATAGACATGAAGAAACAAAATTAAAGTTGATTGTCATACAGCTTCAACAAAAATCCAAAAGATATCCAAAAATTATGTTTAGAGATAAATAGAGTGCAAAAATAAAATATTTTTAGAATAATGATGATATGATAAACTTGCCCTCTTTTTGATAAAGTTGAAATCAGTAAAAATGGGGCCCATGCACTGGAAGGACCGTAGTAATGTCTAAATGTTTTGAATCAAAATTTTTTCTTTTGTCTCACATAATGCAGTAAAGATTTATAATTTGGTTAATTGGAAAAGCAAAGAATAAAACTAGAATAAAAAAAATTGAACCTGCAAAAAAATATCATAATTATTTGCTACACATACAAAAATAAATAACAGTTCAGATATATATTTTCATACGCAATCATCCTCATAATTTGTAGGGAATGTTAGCCTCTCCTGCGAGGATTCACAGCTGGATCTTTGAATGCTATCTGTTGCGCCAATGCCCCTAACTGTGACTCAATATAGGACATCTGCTGTTGCATTACATTTTTAATTTCTTTCATCTCATAATTCATTTTTTTAATTTCTTGCATTTCTTCCATCAAATTAGTTATCTGATCATTTTTCTTTTTCATTTTAGTCTTCATAACTACTATATGTTCATTTGTTTCCAGTGCTTGTTGTTCGACCACCTCATCCACCTTTGCCGAGAAAAGTGAATTTAGAAGCATGACTGCTACAACAAAATGCGACTCCCTTAGAGCCAATTCGGTACACTCGCTGCTTCTTTTGACCTCTTATTATCTCCAAATAAATAGGATCATATTCAATTGGTTGAAGATCCATAGAACCCTCAACTTTTTGATGAGCAGCTGTCACACGTTTCTCTATTAGGTCCTGAGATAAAATAGAGAAAAAACTATTATAGATATACAAAAAATAGAATAAATATTTTGGATTCAACAATTTTCATAATGTACTGTTGTTTTATAAAATCTAATTATTATAACAATTTCTTACAGCAATCATCTGAGACTTGTTGTCAACATACTGACCACCCACTCTTTTCACATGCATCTTCCTGAAAATCTCATAAAAATTTATATCTCGACCCAATTCATCAACCTAGAATTCGTTTTTATTAAGTCTTAAAAAAACAAATGATAAAAAATGTAACAAAATTAATAAAACCATGCATATATTTTAATTATAGGGCTTTTAGGACAACCACAAAATATAGAAATGTGTAGAATTTTAAATTTGTACCAAATGTCTAGCATGCTCAATGCTCGACTTTGAACCTCCAGTGTGTCGACAGATTTCTGTACCTAGTCCAACTACCTCATTTCATTAATTTTTATGGGCAATATCTTATTTTTTTCTTCACATCTGGCTCATCCCAATAATTAGGCCACTCGGGCTAGTCTTCCTCAAATATAAAATCAAGCCTTTCTTTCATTTTCTTTAATTTATGGATAAAATCAGAATACCATTTAGCAACTTTGATCTCTCATAATGACTTTATCTTTCCAACAAATTTGGGTGCCAATGTGCACTGATTCTATAAATAGAAAATGACAAAAGAATTTATATTAACTACTAGACCATAATTATTTACTGCTTGAATAATAACCAACATAAAAGTTAAGTAATTAGATAAATATTTTTCAATGCTTTTGTTTTGTTATTCTTACCTGAAAGTCATTAAAATGACTTTTTTGTTGATTCAGGAACTTTCTTCCATGTGAAAGCTTTAGAATCAGTCACTTTCTTGAAAGCCATTATAATTATAGTAGAACACTTGTGAGATAGAATAAAACTATACAAATAAAAAAATAACATTGAAAACAAGCAAATCATAACAATATTAAAAAAAACCTCTAACAATAACATCAATTTTTTTTCAATTCAATTTTACATATATCTTTTACCTCTCATCCACAATCTCAATTTCTAACTTTACACTGATTACAAAGGAAGACACAATATTTGATGATGTCATTGGTATTATAAATGAGGGGAATAGTCTGTGTAAAATGCGGTGCATAAGAAAGAGATGGATCAAAGTATGTGCAGAAAGCATGATGAGTGGTGGGCTTACATCTAATAAAGGTGATAGTAGAGGTCTGAAAGATGGTGATGGTGATAGAAATGGAGATGGTAATTCTGATGTTTAAGTCTGGATATGGTGGCTATGAGATGATACTAATTCTGCAACATGATGTAACATAATAGATGAATTTGCTTCATTTCTGTGTCGACGTCCAACTCCGCCACAAGTCTTTGATAGTTTAAATTAATAATAAAATTATAACGATTTAATTATCGACATCACTGTCATCCTCCAATGGATCTTCTGATATTTTTTTTGATTCTGATAGAAGTTTGAACACATCTTTAGATAGAAATTGATCACTTCAATTTCTATTGTGGCACCATTTTAGTCACATAAATTTTTAGATCTTCATCTACATTCAAAGGCTCAATATTATTTATGTCATCTTCCTAGAATGCTGGTGCAATTTCTAAGTCTGCACTTCTTTTTTATGATGTTGGTACTTCAAATTTTGATCGAGCTTTGATATTGCAAATCGCCCACCAATCTCTCTTATCACGAGATACAATAATATACCTCAGTGGCTTGAACTGTCATAATAAATGGCTCATATCGATTATATCTGTGTTTATGGTTAACATTTACTAGCTTATAATCAGAATGAATCTTCGTGCCCACATTTCATGTAGGATTAAATGACTCGCACTTAAATAATACAAACTTGTTATTTTTGAGTCCAGGATACTCCAGCTCAATAACTTCTTTAAGTTGACCATAATAATTAATCTCATCTGCACTATAACCTGAGCCTTTAATGCATACACAACTATTCATTATTATTTTAGAAGAACTGTGCTCGATTGTGTGAAATTTATATCCATTAACAAAATACCCAGGATAGGTTGTCACATATCTAAATGGTCCTTTACTTAGATTCTGAATGAAAATATTTGAATCTCCATTTGAAGGATCAATTACCTGTGACATAACTTAAAAATGATATTAACAAATAAAAGATACTAATAAATTAAATAATTCAAAAATATAAAACTTAATTATTCTCACATAATTTTTTAACCAATTCGAAAATTTAGTTTCTAGCATATAATCAACATAATTGCTAAAAATTGCTGGATGTCTATATTTTAACTGCTCAACATAAATACTCAACAAATATAAAAAGAGACAAAAAAAATGTATATCAATTTTTAAGAATTATATTAAAGATAAAATCAAACTATGATTAAACATGCAACCATTTTGGGTATACATACTCAATATATGGTGCAAGCTCTTCACAATTAAGTAAAACATAGCTCCGGGTTGTTTTGTACTCTTCATTTGTCATACATCTTTTCATTGCTCTTCCAAGTGCTCTTACAGGGTGCTTGAAGATTGATAGTTTGTCCACAGAATCATCTTATACCATCACATGACCTTCATCATTCTGCGGCACATTTATATTCTTTGTATTGACATGATCCTCAAAATAATAAGAACAAAATGATGATGCTTCTTTTACTAAATATGCATTGGAAATTGAACCTTCAACTTTTGCCTTGTTTCTAACATTCAATCTTACTTACGAAGATACCTGCATCCATAATGTTAGGTTTCAATTAGATTAAATAACAATAATACATAAAGTACTAAATAATAAAATACATCAAATTATATGTATTTACCTCTGAAAAAGATACATACACCTGTATTTCTCTAGGCCTGCAATCCTTGCTTCATATGCCTAATGGGCCTGCAAATGCTCCATCGAGTCAAAAAAACTCAGAGGGAATATCCGTTCGAGCTTACAAATAATAAGTAGAATTTCATTCTCTAGCCTCACCATGTCATCTATTTTGATTGTGGTTGCAGTTAGCTATTTAAAAAACAAACGAAATTTTGTAAGGACCTTCCAAACACTTTGAACAAGTAATTCACGGAATGCATTTGGTATTAATCTCTATGTAAATACATGACAGGCATGACTTTTCATTCCAAATATCTTAAGATTCTTTATATCCACCCATCTACCAATATTTGACACATATCCATCAGAGAATTTCAAATTTTTAACACATTCACACAATATCTGTCTTGCCTTCTTATCAAGTGTGTAAAAATCTTTAAAGAATTTTTTTGTTTTCTCATTCAGTTTCAATTCAGAACGCTGACAGTAATCATTCAGCTCTTGTATTGATTTTAAAGTACCTTTTGTTTTTCCATATACATTAAGGATAGTGTTGAAAATAATGTCAAAAACATATTTTCAATATGTATTACATCTAAGTTATGACGAATTAAATTGGACTTCCAATAGGGCAAGTCCCAAAATATACTTCAATTCCTCCAGCCAAATAATTTGCCTATTGGTCCATTACTTCTAGTAGTTTCCTTCTCAGTTACCTTCTTTAAACCCAAACTGTGAATCTCTATCATAATATCATCTTTTGAATAAACTACTGGTGCAACTATCATCACAGTTTTATTTTTTTGAAATGTCGTTCTATTTCTTCGAAAAGGATGATTCGTAGGTAGAAACTTACGATGGTTATCAAACCATGACTATTTACCACTAAATATGAGGGTAAATGCATCAAAATTTGTCATGCAATACTTGCATTCAATTCATCTTGCAGTACTCCAGCTAGACAACATTGAATATGCAGGAAAGTCACTTACCATCCATATAAGTGTTGCCCACATAATGAAATTTTGCTTCTTTGAGATGTCATATGTATTCATGCCAACATCTCATAAATGATTTTACTCTAGATAAGAGGCTATAAGAAAACATCTAGCATCTCTTTGGATTTTTTGGCCCTGAAACCAATATTGACAAAAACATATATTGCTCCTTCAGACACAACCACGAAGGCAAGTTATAAGGTGTCACCACCACTGATCATGTTAATACTATTGTCCAGATTGCCTAAATGATTGAAATCAATCAATGTAGAGAACCAAACTCACATTTCGACTTTCAGCCGCAAAATCTTGATGTATATATTAAAAATGCTTCCAAGCAGGTGAATCTATTGGATGACGCATTACCCCTTCTTCAACCACATGCTCAGAATGCCACCTCATATCATTTACTATAGCATTTGATGCATATAATCTCTGTAATCAAGGAATTAATGGAAAATAATACATCTTCTTAAAGACAACCTTCAATTTTTGTCGCATATCTACAACACTAGGTGCCTTCCTAAATTGAGGATGATCACAAAACATACAGCTAATTAAATTACTATCACCACCCTAATATAACATGCATCCATTTAAACAACAATCAATTCTGTCCACTGGTAGACCCGTTCCTCGTAGTAACTTTTTAGTGTTGTAAAAGTTGTTAGTGGTCAAATTATTATCCAGAACATTTTCTTTCATCAGTTCAGTCACCCGATCAAATAATTTTTCAGACATATGGTTTTCTAACTTAATGCTCATTAGTCGAGCCACAAGTGACAATTGCGAATGTGTTTTTCAACTAGGCCACATCTCTTTATCTACAGCTTTAAGTATTTCATAAAATTTTTGAGCTTTAGGATTAGGTGGTTCATCCATGTAATCCGTATTGAAGTTAGCACCAGCAACTTCTATGATCATTCTATGAAATGCGTTTGATGATTCTTCACCACAAGCAAATGATTCAATGCCCTCTTTTTGGTCAATATTTAGAACCATTGTACTTTCTCCATGATAAACCTAAACAAAATATTTTGGCACAAAGCCATATCTAGCCAAATGATATCTTATAGTGTTTGCATCACAAAATGGGATGTTCGAAACACTTGCGATGATTATATGGACATTTAATTTTTTATTCATCTTTCAATCTCGATTGAGTACATGCAAAATTTATGAAAGTTTCAAGCCAAGTCAAAAAATCTTGATTCAAAAATCCATTAATAACCCATCTATACATCCACTGATGTTCTGAGCTCCTTTTGCCATGTTTTCTTTACAAAAAATAATGTCCAATCATTATTTTGAATAAAACATTTAATTACTTTAAAATATACAAATAATTAAATAAATTTACTTACAAATGAATATTTAAAAATTAAATATTGTGAATATCGAGGCACTGCGTTTGCAAAATCTATATTAATAGATAAAGTAATTTTTAGCACGATAAAGATTAATAGATATCACATTTACACTAGATAAAGGGTGCAAAATGTGATAATGCACAAGAAAGAAAAGCAAAAAAAAGACATTTAATGTTTGAAGGAGGAGAGGGAGGAAGAGAGAGAGAGAGAAATAAGGTGGGGAAAGAGAAAGGGGTAGAGAAATGGGGAGACATGGGGGAGAGAGAGAGGAGAGAGAGGAGGGAGAGAGAGGGGGGAGCAAATGGTGAAAGGTAGAGAGAGGGAAATATAGAGATGAAGATAGAAAGATAGAGATAGAGAGAGAGAGTGAGTGAGAGACAAGGAGAGAGAGAGAGAGAGAGAGAGAGAGAGAGAGAGAACAAGCAAGAAAGGAGAGCGAAAAAGAAAATAACAACAGAGAGAGTGTGTGACACTTATAGAAAAAAAGGAATAGAGAGACTGGAAGAATTAGAGAGGGAGAGAGAGACACAGAGAGTGTAGTGTTAGAATGAAAAATTATATAGAAGAAAATGTAATTTCTTCTGTATAAACCTATCAAATATTAAATTTTTTGTCATACATAAGTTCATATTTGAGCCTGAGGCCTAAGGGCTGAGATTAGGTAAGAGTACGACCCTTATTTGTATTATACCATATATGAGTCTGATCAACGGACACTATCATGCTACGTGCTTACATATTGTTGATATTATATCTTTTACCATTTAATTTCAAATTAGTTCTACAAATTAATATTATCTCATATATAATTATATGTTAGGATACATATAGTAAATGTAGTTATAAATAGTTACATATAGTTAAACATATAATTATATATAGATATATGCGTACAAGTTGTTATAAGTAAATATAAATAAATGTATACATTATAAACAATAATATAGATTTCCACATATGTATACATAATTAAAATTAAAGGTATATTTATTATATAGAGTTATTTATAGTTATAAGAATATTTATATATAGTTCTACACATTTAGTTAACATTGTGTTGCATGTTTTTATACATATAATTATAAATATTGTTACATGTAGTTATACATATAGTTACACGTATAGTTAAACTTATATTTATACATGTATGTATATATATTTTATTATATAATTTCATATATTTTTACATATAGTTATGTATAGGTATAGATATATTAAAATATAATTTTATACTAATATATAAAAATGTATATTAAATAAATGTTAATTATATATTTAAATATAATTATTTATAATGTTTTTAGAGTTATACATATAGTATGATAGAATTATTTATAGTTATAAGTTAGTATACATATAATATATATAGTTATAAAAAATTATATATCATTAAACATTTAGTTATATATATATATATATATTCATACTAGTAATTAAATTTAGTTATACATAATTATATACAATGTTATAAACAAATACATATATTTACATATATGTATACATATATGTATAAATAGTTAAAAATATAGTAATATTTAATTATATAAAGTTTTATTTAGTTTTTACAAATTTTTTTATATATTTATACACATATAAGTAAATATGATGTTGTATGTTATTATGCATGTAATTATAAATATAGTTACATGTGATTATACATATAGTTACACGTATAGTTAAACTTATATTTATAAATGTATATATTTGTTCATATCATTTCATATATTTATACATATAGATATGTATAGGTATGGATATACTAAAATATATTTTTTATACTAATATATAAAAAATATGTTAAATATATGTTATTAATTATATATTTAAATATAGGTTATACATTAATAATATAAAATTATGTATAGTTATATGTTATTTTACATATAATATATATAATTATAAAAATTATATATCGTTAAACATTTAGTTTATATATATATATATATATATATTCATATGAGTAGTTATATTTAGTTATACATAAATATATACAAAGTTATAAACAAATATATAGATTTACACATATGTGTATACATATATGTATACATATATGTATACACATATGTATAAATAGTTAAAAATATAGTTATATTTAATTATATAAAGTTTTATTTAGTTTTAAAAATATTTATATATAGTTATACACATATAATTAAACAAAATGTTGTATGTTGTTATACATGAAATTATAAATATAGTTACATGTGATTATATATATAGTTACACATATAGTTAAACTTATATTTATACATGTAGGTATATATATTTATTTATATAATTTTATATATCTATACCTATAGTTATGTATAGGTATAGATATAGTAAAATACAATTTTGAATACTAATATATAGAATTGTATATTAAATGTAAGCTGTAAATTATATATTTAAATATAGTTATGTATAAAGTTTTTATAGTAATACATATAATAAGATACAATTATTTATAGTTATATGTTATTATACATATAGTATATATAACTATACATATTTTAATATAGTTAAACATATAGTTATATATAGATATATTCATACAAATAATTATACATAAATATATAAAGTTATAAATAAATAATTAGATTTACATATATGTATACATACTTACAAATATAGTTATATTTAATTATATAGTGTGTTATATAGTTATACAATTAATTATATATAGTCATACGAATTCAACAAATATCTAAAATATGGTCATCAATGATGTTTATAGAGAGTGAGAGAAGAAATACTATATTTCTACAATTTTCCACATGAGCATGAAGTTACTTTGAATGTCCATTTACTACAACTTCTATAGCAAAGAGATGTTCTGCTAAAGAATCATAAATTTCTTTCATATATCTACATGTCCATATATTTATATTTTCAGGAAAAAAATAAAGATTAATAAATGAAAATAAAAAAAAAGATGATATAAAAAAAATAATACTCAATAATAATAATAGATAACTAAAACTCTTGCCTTTACTTAATGAATAAAAATGATTGATGAAACTTTACATATCGAGTATTCCCATAAAAAATAAACCAACTAAATAAAATAAATAAAAACTCACAATAATATAATATTATGAATAAAGATTATAAAATGACATTATCATTTATTAAATAATATTAAAATTCCCATATAAATACAAAAAGAAACTATGATACTATTAATCTATATGAATCATCTCATCCTAGTATCTCAAGATATAAAAAATATAAAAATACAATATAATTCTAAATAGTTTTGAAATTTTTATTTTTATTTACAACTTATTAATATTCTTTATAATTTATTTTAATGTTTTTTTTACTTTTATTTTTATTATATTGATTTGATATTTTTGAAATTATAATAATTTATATTTATTTTTTTAAGATTTGAAATAATATTTAATAATATAAGTTCCGGACTAAAAAATAATTAGTAAATATGTTTATATCATACTAAACTATAAAGAATACTCACATAAAAGAGTACTCACATATATTCGCTAGTACTATAAATTAATGTTTCATTAATGATACATACATTTTTATAGTACTTCTCATATTTTCTTATATTCTTTATTACTATTTTTACGAGATACATCTGCCATAAATTTTGTGAAACATGAAACTTAATTCAAGCTTGTAGGTTACATCTAATAGTTATGGTACTCAACTAATAATTACAATGTTCAACTAACAATTACTACTCATATTTATTAGATTTTTAAATTATTTAAAATAAATATATTGCAGCAAGGAAAAATTACCATGTGTTAAAAGATGATGTTATTAACATGACGAGATAAAGGGTGTCCTAACGAATGTTGTCGTAAATAGAATACTCTTGTATGGCATGAAATTCATCAACATTACAGAGATACATAAATTCTTCATAATCCACAGTTGTTAATGGTATAAATTATAGTGATATAAATTTGGTAGAAGTTGAATTGTAAAGTAATAATAAACTACATTGTTATAGCTAAAATCATAAATTGAAGTTGATAAAATATTTTTTGGTTGAAAAAAATCTATTGTATTGCATGACATTGTGGGGATTATAAACATTAAAAATTTCTAAATATTTTTAATAGTTTTATATCCTCTATATAAATTAAAAATGTTATAGATTTAAAATATTATACTTTTTTTATCTGCCTACCCTTCTTCAAAACTCAACTCAAAATTATTATTTGGCTCATATATAAGCTATGAGGCTTCATGATTAGAATAGATAAAATTCACGTCCCAACATTTGAACAACATGATAAATGATAGCACCATGGAAAACGTATCTAACATCTATGAGGATCGGACTCATATTTTTAGTGTTAGAGTATTTATCATCTTTTTCCTATCAGTCTACCATGTTGTTGGTTCGGATTATTAGTACCATGCTATATGTTTTTAAAAACATTATTCTTGAAAGTAATTATGTACAAAAAAGTTTGGTTCATATATTTTATACTATCTTAGCTTAAGTGTCCATGACACATTGCTATATGTTGATCTTATTATATCAGTATGAAATTATTATTTAAATATTAATAAACTTGATTCAACAAATCCACTCATCACTAACACAAGAGAGATCACAAGGAATCACACACAACACGAAATCTATTGAAGCAATATGGAAATTATTAGAAATATAAGTATTTTATTTCAAGAAACATAAATATGAAGTTATTATGTTTGAGATAAATTCTAAGATAAATTTTATTTACAAAATGTTAGATACATGGTAAATATAAATTTTTATACACACACACACGCACACTCACTCACTCACACACACACACACACACACACACCATTATAATCTTTGTTAAAGATGAGTGCAACCATAATAATATAAATGAATCATGTAGGAAAATGACAATAAAGTCAATGAAAAAATTAATTAGAATAATTATTTTTATATCATATGTTGACTTACAAGCTTATAACATGCTTACTTGCATGAATAGCATGTGTTAGTATGTATGATTTCTATGTCTTGGAATTTTCGTAAATTATATTTGGTCGGGATATATTTGGTCGGGAATATGATCTGTAAATTAGGATGGAATTTGCATAAAATATTCCCGAAAGATTACCAACCATTTAAGGACCAAAAATTCATAAGCATTAAAAAATGTTCTATATAGTGGTTATCCAATATATTTATAAGGTCGTAATTATCGACCAAACTACTGACCAAATATTTCGGTCGGTAGTTATTGACCATTTCACGACCCCATTACCAACCATAACTCCCGACCAAATATTTTTGGTCGAAAATTAGTCAGTAAATTAGGATAGAAATAGCTAATAGAAATTTCCGATTAATTACCGACCATTTAACGACCAAAAATATATTGGACTTCCGGATAATTATAGATTTTTTTCTCACCGACCTTTTACTGATCATAATCTTGTTCGATAATTCATTATTTAATTTTTTTGATTTAAAAATCATTTGATATGTCATTTGGCCCGAATTCCTTGCAAATCCAATGATTTTTGATTCAAAACCGACTATAAGCACGAAAACGCAAAAAAATTTGATATTTCTTCGGGATCCATGTAAGTTTTTTTTTGTTCTTTTCCTTCAAATTGCTTATACACATCTCCATATCTTTGAATTTTATATAGATTTTTGGAATTTCATTTTTTAGTATATTCGGGTATTAGGTATTATTTCTCCTCCTAATTTTTTAATTTTTGCTTCAATTACATTTAACCTAACATTATTTTGACTCGACACAATTAATTAAACTAAATTTTTCATTTTTTAAATTTGTTCATCTAAGGTTTATATTTTTAGGTTTTTAGTGATTTTGATTTCAATTGCATTATGTATGCATCCGAATAATCTTAATGTTAATGGTTTATATTTATATAATCATATGATATTATGAATAAATAGCTATACGTTTAATATGTTTTTTGATTTATGTTAAATCACACTTTTAATTTAAGTTAATCTTAAATGTATATAATAGTAAATATAAACTTTTATACATTTATATAATTGAATGATATTATGTATAAATGTCTATACTTTAATATATATAAACATATTACATTATAAATACACATTGATATGTTTATATAAACATATAATTTTATATATAAATATTTATACATATGTATTAATGTATATAAATATCAATACAAAGTTTACATTAACCTATCCATTTATATGTTTTCTTATATAACAATTATGTAATATTAAATCATTATATAATTTTGTAAATATTTATATTACATATTATTTTTTTATATAAATATATAGAATATTTATAATGTTTATATAAATGTGATATATATACTATATATTATTTATAAAAGTGTTACGTATACATATAATAATATTTAAGTAATATTTATAAAAATACTTTATTCACAAATATTATATAGATACACGTGTTTAATTATATAATCATATTCAATTTTATATGAAAGTATTTATAACTATATTTATAATAAAGTTAACTGCTTTTATAATTATATTTATAACTTTATAAACTAAACTGTAACTATAAAATAATGTATAACTATATGTATAATTCTATATAACTATATTTCTAAAAAAATATACTATATGTATACTAATATATAACTATATATAATTATATTTTACTATATGTATACCTTTATAAATTTTAAATATAATTATATCTTTAACTACATATATATTTATAACTATATGTGTATAAACTATATATAAATATTTGTAAAGATATATAACACTCTATATTAAATATAAATATATTTGTAACTATATATACATATATGTATTCATATAATTAAATTAAAATATTAGTTTATAACATTGTATATATTTTTGTATAACTATTATCACTACTTGTATAAATATATCTATATATAACTATTTGTTTAATTATATATAACTATTTATAACAATATATATTATATGTAAAATAATTTATAACTATAAATAATTGTATCTTACTATGTGTATAACTTTAAAAGTATTATGCATAATAATATTTAAATATTAAATTTACATCTTATATTTAATATATATTTGTATGTAGTAGTACATAAAAAAGTATTTTACTATATCTATACCTATACTTAACTATATGTATAAATATATAAAATTAAATTAACAAATATATAAACCTACATGTATAAATATACTTTTAACACTATGTGTAACTATATGTATAATCAAATGCAACAATATTTATAATTAAATGTATAAGAACTCACATTATGTTAAACTATATGTGTATAACTATATATAATATTTGTATAACTAAATAAATGTCTATATAATTATATATAATTATATTTGTAACTGTATATACATTTATGTATTAATATAATTAAAGTAAACTAATTTTTTATATTATTGTTTATATTTATGTATAACTACTGATAACTACTTGTATTAATATATTTATATATAACTATATGTTTATTATATATAACTATTTTAACTATATATATTATATGTAAAATAATATATAACTATAAATAATTGTATCTTACTATGTGTATAACTTTTAAATTGTATGCATAATAATATTTAAATATTAAATTTACAGCTTATATTTAATATATATTTGTATATAGTAGTATATAAAAAAAGTATTTTACTATATCTATACCTATACATAACTATATGTATAAATATATAAAATTAAATTAACAAATATATAAACCTACATGTATATTTAGCTATATGTGTATAACTATATATAGATATATGTTTAACTATATATGTAACTATATGTATAACCACATGTAACTATATTTATTATTACATGTAATAACAACATACATCATTATTTTAAACTGTGTATAATTATATATAAATATTTGTATATCTAAATAAATGTCTATATAATTATATATAACTATAATTAAAGATAATTACTTTTGTTAAATAAAATAATTTTGTTAACTAGTTATGGAAGATGATTGTGAATGGATGTATAAGGGTCGAATAGTGAATGAAATGTTCTTTAATGAATGGGGGAATAAAGTTGATTAATTTGTTGATTAATGAAATGTTCAAAATTAATTTCTGAATTTAAATTATTTTAAAATTTGAATTTAAATATTTTAATATTTTTATATCAAATTGAATAAAAATTGAAACTATAAATATTTTATAATAAACAAAAAATAAAATCATTTAATATCTTATTCTAATCCAATATTTTACAGAATTGAAACAAAAATAATAATAAAATTTTATTTCATCTTATTCATCAATGTATCTACCGACAGTGCATAAAGTATAATATATTGATTCATTCACATTGTTTTCTCTCCCTCTGCTCCTGTGATCATAATTTTTCTACTATGACAAAGTTATTCGAGTTGCAGCACGTAATGTCTAGTGAAAATCACATCACTTATAAAAGCTTTTTATGAGGAACAATGCGGTATCATATCTGTAAGAAATTTAAACCACTCAGTCAAATTTAAAAAAAAGTTATGTTTTGATACATATATAATCTTGTACTATATATATAAATATATACTAGCATTTCACTTATACATATATTACTGCAGTATATTTACATAAAATAGTAGTATTATGTGGACGTATAAACTGAGTACAAATATACTCAGTATATACGTACATAAAATACATCAATCTTTTATGTACGTATATATTGACTTTTTTGTACGTTATACTCATTAGGTGTGGTTGCTGCTGCTCCCGCTGCTGCTCCTGCCACTGCTATCGTTGTCGCTGTCGCTACCAATACCACTACTGCTGTCGCCATTGCTGATACCACCGCTTGCCACTGCCGCCACCGGCCACTGTGGCGGCTGCCCCCGTTGCTGTCGGTGCTGTCGCTGCATGCTGCAACTGTCACTTCCGCTGCTTCTGCTACAGCTACCGCCGCCGCCGCTACCATTTCCACCTCTGCCATTGCTTCCACAGCTTTCGGTGTTGTTGCTACTTTCGGTGCTACTACTACTTACGGTGCTGACGTTGCGTCTGGTGTAGCCGCTGTTACCACGGTGGCCACCGCCACTTCCGGTGCAGCCACTGCTGCTGCCTCCGATGCCATCGCTCCTACCAATACATCTTGACCTAAAATTTAATTAAATAATTTGATATTTTTATATTAAATTTAATAAAAACAGATTCTATAAATAAAAAATTTAAATTAAACAAAAAAAATTCATTTAATACCTTATTCTAATACAGTATTTTAAATAACTAAAAAAATAACAAAAATTATATTACATCTTATTAATAAATGAATCTACTGACTGTGTATAAAATATAATCTATCAATGCATTAATATTGCTTTCTCTCTCCCTGCTCCTCCGATCACCAACTTTCTACTGTGAAAAAGCTGTCTGGACCACGGTGCTTCATGCCTATTGAAAAATACATTCACTTATACAAGCTTCGAATGAGAACAATACTGTACCATATCTGTCAGAAATTTAAACCACTAAATCAAATCAAAATAAATTTAAAAAAACTATGTTTTGTTAAATATATATTACTACCGCAAAAATATACATATATACTAGCATTTCCCTCGTAGATATATTACTGGAGTATTTGTACATATAAATTACAGTATTATGCGTACATATATGCCAAGTACATATATACTCAATATATATGTACATAAAATACTACAGAATTATATTTACATATAAACTAACTATATACATATGTATATACTACATTTGTTGCCATTCCTGCTGCTCTAGCTGTCGCTGCCACCCTTGCCTGTCGTACTGCGGCTGCTGCTGGTGCTACCGCCGCTGCAGGTGCTACCGCCACTATCGGTGCAACCACCGTTACCACTGCTGCTTTCGCTGCAGCCAATGCCACTACAGCCATTGCTGCCGGTGCCATTGCCACTGTCGCCGCTGCCGGTGCTGCCGATGCCACTGATGCTATCGCATCCTCTGCTTCCTCCACTGCCTCCACTATAGCCGCTGCTATCACTACTGATGCTGCAAATGCTGCCGCCGCTGCTGATGCCACCACTACCACTGCCACCTCTACTACTGCTTGCCATCACTGCTGATGCTGCCAATGCTGCCGCCGCTGCCGATGCCACCACTACCACTGCCACCTTCTACTGCTGCCGCTGCCGGCATTGCAGCTTCTGGCACCATTGCCGCCACTGCCATCACTATCATGGCTACTACCGCTGCCATGTCTACTGCTGGTGATAATAGGCTTTTACATACCAATAATAGGCTAAAACTCTACCCAAAAAATTTGGAAAAATGCAAACATATTAATTGATATATAAAAATAAGTATTATAGACATTAACAAACAAAAATTATAGTTGATCGTCATACAGTTTCAACAAAAATGTAATTAAATAATTAATTTTTTTTAAATTAAATTTAATAAAAACAGAAACTATAAATGAAATTTTAAATTAAACAAAAAAATTCATTTAATAACTTATTCTAATATAATATTTTAAATAACTAAAACAATAAAATAATAAAAAATATATTACATCTTATTAATCAATGTATCTACTGACTGTGCTTAAAGTATAATATATCAATGCATTGACGTTGCTCTCTCCCTTTGCTCCTCCAATCACCAACTTTCAAAGTGAAAATTCCATCCGAGTCAATGTGCACCATCTTATACAAGCTTCGTATGGGAAACAATGTGGTACCATATCTATACGAAATTTAAACCACCAAATCATTTCAAAATAAATAAAAAAAGCTATGTTTTGATAAATATATATTACTGTAGTAAATATGTACATATATACTAGCATTTCAATTGTACATATATTACTGTAGTATTTGTACATATAAACTGAAGTATTATGCATACATATATACTGAGTACATATATATACTCAGTATATATCTACATAAATTACTGTAGTATTAATTGTACGTATATATTGACTATATACGTACGTATATACCACATTTGTTGTCGTTGATGGTGCTCCCTATACTCCCGCCGCTATTGCCGTTGTCGCTACCACTACCACTACCGATGACGCTATTACTACCGCTGCTGCCGGTGTTGCCTCAGCCGCCACAGCAGCCACCGCTACCACCACCACCGCTGCTTCTACTTTTACCAATGTCGTTGCTGCCGTCACTGCCATCGTTTCCATCGCTACCACTGCTGCCACTGCTAAAAATAGGCTTTTACATGCCTATTATAGGCTAAAACTCTACCCAAAAAATTCAGAGACACAAAAACATATTCACAAATATATAAATACAAATATTATAGACATGAACAAACACAAATTAAAGTTGATTATCATATCAGCTTTAACAAAAATCCAAAAGATGTCCAGCAATTATGTTTAGGGATAAAGAGAGTGCAAAAATAAAATATTTTTAGAATAATAAAGATAAGATATGCTAGCCCTATTTTTGATAAAGCTGAAATAGGTAAATATGAGACACATGCATTGGAAAAACCTGTGGTAATGTCTGAATGCTTTGAATCAAAAATTTTTCCTTTCTCTCACATAATGTGTCCTACAAAGATTCATAATTTGGTTTATCGGAAAACAAAGAACAAACTAGAATAAAAAAAATTGAAACCTACAAAAAAATATCATAATTATTTGCTACACATAGACAAAATTAAATAACAGTTCAGAAATAATTCTCATACTCAATCATCCTCATAATTTGTAGGGAATGCTAGCCTATTCTATAAGGATTCACAGGTGGATCTCGAAATGCTATCTGATGTGTCAATGTCACTAACTGTGACTCCATATAGGACATCTGCTGTTGCATTGCTTTTAAATTTTTTTATTTTCTTGCATTTCTTCCATCAAATTAGTTATCTGCTCATCCTTTTTTTTCATTTTGGTCACCATATCTACAATACATTCATTTGCTTCCAATGCTTGTTGTTTGACCGCCTCTTCCACCATTGCTGATATCGATAAATTAGAAGCACAACTGCTACAACAAAGTGCCACTTCCTTAGAGTTGATTCCGTACACTCGCTGCTAATTTCGACCTCAAATTATCTCCAAATAAATAGGATCATAGTCAATTGGTTGAAGATCCATAGAACCCTCAACATATTGATGAGTAGCTATCACATGTTCGTCCATTAGGGCCTAAGATAAAATAGAGATAAAAACTATTCTAGATTTACAAAAAATAAAATAAATAGTTTGCTTTCAAAATAATTTTCATAATATACTGTAGTTTTATAAATTCTAATTAATATACAATTTCTTACTGCAATCATCGAAGAATTATTGTCAACACACTGACCATCCACTTTCTTCACATGCATCTCTTTGAAAATCTCATAAAAATTTGGATCTCGACCCACTTCTCCAGCCTAGAATATGTTTTTATTATTCATAAAAAATAAATGATAAAAAATTTAACAAAATTATTAATACCATGCAGAGATTATAATTATTGGAGCTATTAGGACAACCACAAAATATAGGTATGTTTAGGAATTTAAATTTGTACAAAATCTTGAGCATGCTCAATGCTCGACTTGAACCTCCAGTGTGTCGACAGATTCTTATACCTAGTCTAGCAACTTCACTTCATCGATTTTTGCTGATTATATCTGATTTTTTCTTCACATCTGGCTCATCCCAATAATTAAGCCACTCGGCTAGTCTTCCTCGATATAAAATCAGGCCTTGCTTCCATTTTCTTTAATTTATAGACAAAATCAGAATACCGTTGAGCAGCTTGATCTCCATAATGACTTTATCTTTCATTAAATTTGGGTGCACATGTTATAGTGATTCTATAAATAGAAAAATGACAAAAGAATTTATATTAACAACAATAATATAATTATTTAATGCTTAAATAAAACCAACATAAAAGTTAAGTAGTTAGATAATTAAGTTTCAATTCTTTTGTTATGTTATTTTACCTGAAAGTCATTTAAATATGACTCTTTTGGTCAATTCAAAAACTTTCTTCCAGGAGAAAGCTTTAGAATCAACCATTTTTTTGAAAGCCTTTGTAATTATAGTCGAATACTTGTGAGATGAATAAAACTATACACATAGATAAATAACATTGAAAAAAACAAATCAAAACAATATAAAAAAACAACTGACAGTAATATCAACATTTTTTTTCAAGTCATTTTTACATGTTTTTTTTACCTCTCATCCATAATCTAAATTTCTAACTTTACAATGACTATAGAGGAAGACACAACATTTGATGATGCCATTGGTATTGTAAATGGGGGAACAATCAGTGTAAAATGTGGTGTAGAAGATAGAGATTGATCAAAAGTTTGTGCAGGAAGCACAATGGGTGGTGGGCTTACATCCAATAAAGGTGATAGTAGAGGTCTCAATGATGGAGATGGTGATTGTGATGTTGAAGTTTGGATATGGTGGCTATGAGATGGTACTGATTCTACAACCTGATATAACATAATAGATGAATTTGTTTCATTTCCCTGCTCACGTCCACATCGAACACGACCACGTCCTTTAGGCACCATCTGCTGTACAAAATAAAACATAGAA
>JAREIK010017307.1:0-111078 GCA_029783825.1 Sapria himalayana
GCAATCTATTGAAATATTGAAAAAAAATTGTAGAAATGATATTCATGGATATGTGAAGGGTTATTATGAAATTAATTTTGTTATTTAGATAAATTTTTATAAAATATCAAGGAAAAATTAAAATTAAAATTATGGATTTGTAAAGTAATGTCTCGTTATCTTACACACACACACACACATCATTCCTTTCTTTTTCTCTCAAACCCAACTTAGATTATTCCTTGGCTAATATATAGTCCTTGGGAATCAAGGTTAGAACAGGTAAGACCAATGTCTAACAACATGATAGATCCAATTGACAAACATCTTGGGGAGCGTATTTGACATACCTGAGATTAAACTTGTGATCCTTGGATAAGACTATTTATTATCTTTGTCAACTAGACTATTATATTATTGGTAATATCTCATTATATTATCATTATGGATATGTAAAGGTGTTGGTACAAATATTTTCTTTGCATGCGAGATATTAATTTGTTATCTTTTTAAAGTCATACATAAATGTCTTATTCAAGTTATTATCTCTTTACTTTGATTATATATTAGTTGAAATTATTTTATTCAGAAATTCTTTTTTTGTGTATGTTATTCACAATTGATATTATCTTAGTTGATGAAATTAGGAAAGATCAAAGTTAATTATTAAAAAATTTGCATAAATGAATGATATTGCATATCAGAGAACAATAGTTTAACAATTAGTCAATTGAAAAATATATTCTTAGCTTTTGATGTTATTGTGAATTGAATGGAAAAAATAATTTAATCAAGTTTGAATATATTAATATTTTAAAATGTAGGTCAAAAAATAAAAATCAGTTGGATGAAATTGACATAATGAGTCTTGTGTGATTCCAGAATATAAATTAATGAATTATATTTAAAAATATATAAAATATCTAAGATTAGCTGAAGAAAATAATAAAATACATGTTGAATTTTATTTATGTAAAAAATTGTGAGATTGTTATGTTGATTGAAGATTTAAAATTTATATAGCTGATCTAGATAATGCTAGATTATTTTGCAACCGCATATAATGGTTCATGTAAATCATTTATGATTCCAGAATCTTGATCAATTGTTTTCTTGGTCTGATTATGTTCTTCAACTTCTTGGGGTATCAATGAATGGGATTTTACATCAATTGATTATTGAGGCTTTGGGAGAAACATGGTGAATGCTAGATTGATAAGTTTTTAACTTGTTAGTGGATCTATATGTGTTAAATTAGCTTCATATTTCAATTTTAAGGGCTAAACTTGGAATGTAATAGATTTTCAGCTGTATTGCTCATTTATTATAGGCACAATCTAATAGTTATTTTCGAATTAAGTGTTTGTATCTGTTTCTATTTGCAGACTTGAGAATACACTGAACTATGGTCTTGAAAGAGTTTGGGCTGTTGGTTATTTGAAAGGCTCACGTAGGTATGTGTCATGTGTGTGATCATTCTTATCATTAGCAGCTACATGTTGCGATCTGTAAACTGCAATTTTATCATGAGAATTATTTGCATATCAAACACTCTAGCATGCTTGATGTTGCCTTTCGAACATGATTTTCTTTGATTATTTAAATATTTTTATATTTAATTTTATTGCATCAGTACCACATATTTTTCTCCGGATTTTGAAATCATAATAACTATTCTGTTTATAAAGTTAGTTGGTGTAGAGGTGTCAAATGGGCCGGGCCGGCCCGGCCCGGCACGAGGCACGGCACGGTTCGGCCGTGCCTGGGCCGGCCCGGCACGATAAAAAAACGTGCCCGGGCCCGTGCCGGGCCCGTCCGCACAAACCACGTGCCGGGCCGTGCCTGGCCCGGCACGACTCGTGCCTTGGCACGGCACGTCGGCCCGCGTGCCTGAGTCGTGACTCGTGAGTCGCGACTCACGAGTCACGAGTCACGAGTCACGACTCACGGTCACGACTCACTGAGTCGTGACTCGTGACCCAACCGGGCCCCGCCCCCGGTAAAAAGACCGCGGGTCGGGTCCAAACAGACCCGCCCCGCCCCGCCCCGCCTGCCCTGCCTTGCCGTGCGCCCGTGCCCGAGCGGCACGGCACGGCACGGCCTTGCCGTGCCCACGGGCCGTGCCGTGCCCGAATTTTAAAAACCGTGCCGTGCCCGGCACGGCACGGCAGCACGGCTGGGCACGTGAAAAACGGGCCGTGCCGTGCTGGGCCGGCCCGTTTGACACCTCTAAGTTGGTGTTAGCTGGGCCATTCAAAGATGTTATATTTATTATGTTGATTGTAAAATTGTTTGGAAGGACTTGCAATCTAGGCATATAAAAATAATCTTAGTTTATAATTTGTTTTTGAAGATGCAAAGGGGCATGCAGTGCCATTAGTCCCATAACTTTGTGATGCAATTTGACCCATAAAGGCTGTTTCCATAAATAACAATGTTTTAACCCTTTTTTAGGTTAAAGTTTAAAAATTTCTAAGATAAATATTCATTAATTTCAGTGTTCCAAGTCATTTAGTCAATTTC
This sequence comes from Sapria himalayana, assembly GCA_029783825.1. Classification (NCBI taxonomy): domain Eukaryota; kingdom Viridiplantae; phylum Streptophyta; class Magnoliopsida; order Malpighiales; family Rafflesiaceae; genus Sapria; species Sapria himalayana. Next base: position 2,503 of record JAREIK010017307.1, read on the forward strand.
ATATAATTTTTTCTGTAATCTTGTTATTCAATATTTTGTTATTGAAGTTGCAGGAATATTTTTTTTTATTTTAATACAATTTATTATCTTTAATTTTATATTTTGTTGATAAACTTTAATTTTATAGTTATAATCGAAATCTAGATGTTCAAAAGTGATATACATATTGTTCTGATGTTAATTTATTACATTAAAGTTAAAATTGAAGAGTGTTCAAATTATCAAGACATATAGTTGAGTTATACGATGTAATTTTGAGAGCCAATAATCAAAAGAAAATTTAATTTCTTTATCATAGAATTTATTTATTTTAATATCATATTGATATTATATCAACATTTTTTTCTTGCTTAAATAAGTTATAAAAATAGGAAAATTGAAGTGTTTGTATATAGATATTATTGATTTATAGAAAATATATAGTATAATTCATTGAGAAATTAAGAAGAATTACATTGGGAATCTATTTTAAGTTCATATCTTTTTGTTTTTGTTTTAGATGAGTTGATAGGTTATGTTCTAAAGAAATATTATATTATCTATTATTTGTACATGATATTATTTTAATTGATAAAACTAATAAATATTTATATCAAAACTTTAACAAATAGCATGATATATTAGATAATAAATATGTTAAAATTATTTTATCAAAAATTAAATATCTTGTTTGTGATTTTAATATAATGTTGGAAAGTAAAGAAAATGTAATTGTGATTAGATGTCAAAATTAAATTTAGAATGATAAAATTAAAAAATATTGTGGTCTATACGATTATAATCAGCTAGATGAAAATAAAGAAATATCTTAGTATATATTATTCGCACATGATATTATTTTAATTGATAAATCTAATGAATGTTCATATCTAAAATTCAACAAATAGCATGATACACTAGATAATAAATATATTAAAATTATTCCATCAAAAATCAAATATCTACTTAGTGATTTTAATATTATGTTGACAAGTAAAGAAGGTATAATTGTGATTAGATGTCAAAATTAAATTTAGAATGATAAAATTAAAAAATGTGGTCTGTAAGATTGTAATCAATTAGATAAAAATAGAATATGATGTTAATAGTCTTATGTGATAATAATATTTGTTAGGTTAAAAAAATATTATAAAATAATACTTTAGTTATATTTTATGATTCAAAATATTGAGATGTTATCAATGATGATATATTAATAAGATGATCATAATAGATATGACTGTTAAGATATATTTATGAGATAATATGTAAGAATAAAATTTAAAATAAAAAAAATAGGAATTATCTCTATGTTCATACAATGGATAAAATTTGAGAACTTTTTACATGGATTAATACACAATGAAAAAGTGATCATTTATAGTTTAAATTTAAATAATACTCATTAATAAGTTAATAAAATATATGGAAGAAAACTTTAATTATTAATAATTAAGATTAAATAGATGAAATAATTTATATATATATGTGTGTGTTTTAAATATATATAAAAATTTATGGACGAATTAAAATTCATTTGATTAATTAATAATATTATATAGATGATATTAATTTGTAAAATTTTTTTGCCATTTATATCATATGCTAGTGGATAATGAATAACGACGAACACAAATAATGAATACTAAGAAGTTGGTGATATTATTATTATTTTAAAATTCTTTGTTCTAAAATTCATTAGTTGTAATTATGCATGATATCTAGATTGAATAGGATTGCAAAATGGTAATATCAAAAAAAAAATATTATTATTAATGGTATTCATGCTTGTTGGCCAGACACTCGGGTCGTGAATGTCCTAGCACGTGGCCCAGCTCCATTTGCCCAACACGACATGAACCGTGCCTTGGGTTGGCATGACTCGGGTCTGGACCATGTTGTGCTGGGCCATGCATGCCTGGATCGGGGTGTGCTGTGCGTCGTGCTTGCATTGCTTGCTCAATTTGACACCAATCATATTCTTAATCTTTTATTTGAAATAATATTGGTTGTAAAAGAAAAAGTGAACTTCAATGCTATTCTAGACATCTGAGGAGATAGTAGATCTTGTGTTATTTTAGACAGTATCATATAGGTGAACACTGTATTATTTCTTACTTACTAATTGAATGAAGAAATTATCATCTTTGAATACATTGTTTATGTTTGTACTCGGAGTCTAATTATAATTATTATCATATCCAATGTTAGTATGTAAATAAGATGATTAATTTTTATGAATGAATTTTTCAGGTTGATGGTCTTGATTCATGCATGTGGATATAAATATTAAAATTTTTTCTATTCATTTGATCTTAATACTAGGATTTATATAAGAAGTCAGACAATAAAGAGATAAAATAATAAACTAGTATTTTAATTATTTAGTTTTTATTTCAATGCTCATGATATTAAATATAAGTTGTGATAGTGTATACGGACGTAAATATATTTGTCGTGTTATAAAATATCTTTAGGAATTTCAAAAAAAAAAAATTTATATTATAGTCAGAGTCATTAATAATAAGTATATTACTCTTATTATTGATATAATTAGATTTTAGGTATTTATATTTCACACATGATTTCAATATCAAATAAGTATAATTTTAATAATAGCTAATATCTGTTTGAAATTTTTTTTTAGACTCACAGACAAACATAAACTATACAACTCATATTATTTGTTAGATGTCATAAGTTATTTTTAGTGAGTTTTTTATTTTTTTTTATTTGAGGTAAACAATATTTATCTCCACGTGTGTCATCAGGTTGATAACATGATGTATGTATCTAAAATGAAAAAACTTATTTAATGATTCATTTTTAATAATTTTAACAAACATACTAATAATGATATTTTTATTAAATATATTATCAAATGTGATACTAAATATTTTATTGTAAATATCATATTGTTTAGTGTTTTTCGTCATACACTCATATATGATATGTTCATTATGGGGATATAGAATTTTAAAAAATTCAAAAATTATTTTATTAAGTTTCCATGTAAAATATATATAGTGGTTGGTTAACAATGCAAACGATACATTGTCTTTACTAGTTCAGATGTCGAACATCATAGATATTGTTTCATTATAATTTCTATATTTATTTTTTATTAATTATTTTTTTTATTTATAATATCTAATTATATTTTTTTTATATGTGGACTTAGGAATCTTACGTTAAGATTCCTAGAAGTAGATCTAACTTATTTTTTGTCCTAGCATCTTTCAAAAAATTAATCGGAAGGCTTATGATAGTATTTAGTTAGATCATATATTTTTTTCCTAAATCATTGTGGTATATGGATGTTGTGAAAGAAGTTGAATTAGATTCAGCTTCAAATATTTTATCGCTCGTGATCAGTTGAGTTTGTCTTGTATATAGTGTATCATATTTTTTGGTGCATTGATTAATATTCTTTTTTAGATGATTGTGTTACATGTACTATTGCATATATATATTTTATGATAATATATATAATATACTGATTCTTCATTGATAATTTTAGGATTTTTTTTTTTATTTTTTTATAGTGAGTTCAAATAATTCAAGTTCTTTTAGTTTTATTTTTTATTTTTTAGGCATTTGAGGTTGAGATTAGGCCATAGGTTAAAACCTGTTTTTAGCCTTGGATATTTTCTTACGGTTTATTATAATTATTCACATCTAAATCAATATTAATTTACTTATCATTATCTTCATTATTATTTATTAGTTTTTTTTTTTGTTCAAGTTTAAATATAAATAAGTCTAATTTTTGTAAACATAAAAAAAATACTAAGATTTTGCTATTGTTAGGCTTTAGCGCAACCTCAACTGAACAGGTGACACCATTTCATTTTGGTTTCTACCTTCAAAATGGTAGTCATAGTTTTAGACCCACAGAGAGAATTGAAAAAAAAAATAAAAATTTTAAAATTTTATTTTAAGATTTGAGAATGAGAGATTTAAAATTAAGAATAAAAAACTCTTATTACTATTATATATTTATAGTTTTTTTTAAATAATATATATTTTTTTAAAATTTACTTTTTTTTAAAATATATTCAAGTACAAATTTGATAGCTGTTAAATTTTTGTTTTTAGCCGTTGTAATTCATTCCAATGACTAGGATGCGTTTGTGTAGTATCTTAGGTAAAATTGCAATTTTTTTTTTAAATTGACACGTGCACATGTGCGCCTGACTATTTGAGATGCACACACACTTTTTTATTCTTAACCATTGGGAATTATGCCCCAATGGGTCACTTCACCAAGTCAACATGGCGAATCATGTTTGGGTTGGGGTTTAAAAAATGTTGCCATGTGGATGTGGTAGGTCTGGGATTCTGGTTTGCTTTTCCACGCATGCACTTTTGGGTCATGATGATGGTGACTTGTGACTCATTCTTGGGTCATGGGTATCATGCTCGTGGATCTTGCCAATAGTTCACGCACATGAAGTGCCTGACTTGGTATGAGGCACGACATCCTCTGGCTTATCATGGCAGGTGCTGTGTCTTGGGCCAGCACGATTTGTTCCTTGTGCCGGAATGACTCAGGTCCAGGCATGGTTTTGGATCGTTCTTGCTGGGCCATGCATGACTCATTTGGGTCATACTGTCATTTTGACACCCCCAGTGCTAACTTTATTTGTAAGTGGGCTGCCTAACTCACTTGATATCTCAAAAGCAAGTTAAATATAATAACATTGTTCAAATTATCTTAGACAATCATCAATGCTATATGATTGCCAATACATGTTTTAAATAATAATTTTATGCTCATTATTGTTTCCAAACTTGTTATGCTTAAAGTCACATTTATAGATTATTGTAATTAAAGTGATCACACATGATGTATGTGTATCATATGTTTTTTTGACTTAATATTAAAGATATTGAATAGATTCTGTACATCAAGGAGATATTTACACCTTAACATGTATCTAGACACAAGCACACGCGCACACACACATGCAACATGATGATATGATTTAATGTGCAAATAAACTTGTTTTTTAAAAAGAAATGATTTTTTAATTAATTTTTTCTTAATTGGCTCGGTTGCATAAACAAAAATAATTTTGGGAGATATTTACTAATTTAAGTAGAATTATAAAATTTAAAATTTTATCTGAAAATCTTGAAAGAAAAAAAGAAAAAATAAAATTTGTCTTTTTGACGAACCTTACTCTTTTGTCCTTCTGACAAGCATAAATATTTCTTATTTGTAAGGTTATAGTTTTGTTTTATGTTGTTTCTGTTTGAGATGTCATGTGGTTCTTCTGGCACTAATTCATTTTAAGAGCATTATGCTCTACTTTCTGTTGTGGCGGAAGAAGAAATGGTTGACTGTGGATGGTAGTTTGTTTTATGAGTACTGTGATAGTGTTGACTTTGCCTCTAGGTTGTGGAGTTGCAATTAAAGATATGGGTGAGGGGTGGTTTCTCTTTTGTTTTTATCATGATTTTGAATTACTTTGAATCATGGATAATGGTTAATGGTCGTATGATCAAAATTCTGAATTTGAATTGGTTGCAAAAATAATACAATTCCACAACAGGTAAAATTGGATAAAATGGTGTGCTAGATTCCGAGTCAGACATATAATTTGTCAATTGGATTCTTTTTCTTAACATGTGGCTAAAACAATAGGTGACTATAGCTATAGTTTAGTGAGATCAAATCTTAATAATTTTTTTTAGGTTTTGCCGAGCCTACCTTTAAAAGACTTCCAAAGTGCAAAATGAAATTGAAGCAAGATGGGGATATTGCAACATGGTTCTAGGTTGACTTTAAGTATGAATGTTTGACCATATTCTGATTTCTTTATTTGGCCATTGTGATAGAATTTGTCCACAATTGAAATTTGGTGATCAACATCAGTCGGTGGAGAGGCTATATGTTTGTTGGATGAGTGCACCCTCACACATGATCCACATGCAAGATGGATTCTGGTTGCCCCAGTTTGAACCAGGGGGTTTGTTGGCCAGTGGTAACTGTGTAGATGTCCATTATGGAAATTGAGAAATTTCAGGAGTTGATGATGGCAAGAGTCAATTCAAAAAGGTAATTGCTACTTTGCCTATCATTCTACAGCCTATGGGCATTGGTGGGACAGTATTGGCAGATCCCAAAAGGAAACACAGGAGTGGTGAAGGGCTTATGGACAATGAAGCCCAAATGGATACTACTCGTGGGGTTGTTGTGGCACAACTGGGCTCAGAATTACATGGATTGAATTGGTCAAAGAATGTATTAGGGGCGGGTTTGGAAAACAGACGCACCTAGCTGCATGAGTGTCATATCTTTGAATTGCTGGGGCTTGTCCAACTTGCTTGCAATTCAGGTCCTCGGACTTGGTCCATGAAAAAATATCATTTTTTGTTTCCTTGAAACAATTTCGAAGAGAGAAAAAGTAGGGTGGGTTAGAAAAAATTCAGGGTATGCTAACATATGGTTTAGTGTGATGTTCATAGTGGTAGGTTATAATTGTTATGGAAGCAGGAAGATGCAATCCTAGTGTTGGGCTCTTCCAGCAATTTTATCGATGTTCAGGTTGCTGTTTAGTAGTTAGGGATATGGTGACTTATGTGTTTTTCTGGGCATCCCAACTATAATAGAAGATGATAGTCTTGGATGATGTTTCAACAACCCTTTGTTTTCCCTACTCTTCCATAGTGCATCAAGGGAGATTTTAATAATTTGTTAGCATTTTTTGAAAAAAAGGGGTGGAGTTTTTTATCCTATCTGGCTATTAATTGGATTACGGGAAGCTATCACAAATTGCTTTTTTTTTTTTTTTTTTTTTTGATTTAGGGTTATTTGGGAAAGACACTTGGGTACTGATGTATGGGTCAAAGGATGATTATGTCATGGAGTTGCAAACAGGAATTGTTAGAGACTGTTTCAGCAAGCAGAGATATGGATATCTCCAAACTTTTCATCTTATTATCTTTTCCTTTTTCTTGACTTGAAGAAAAAGAATTTTTTTCTGAAGGATTGACATTTCCGTTTTGAAAATTTATGGTCAAAAGATAGGAACTGCTGTAGTGTGGTAGAGAGATGCCACGCTCCTCCCTTGTCATTTAGTTTAATTAATTTTGTTTTTTTTTTTAATTTCTTGCTGAAGCCCAATAATGGAAGAAATATGTATTACAATTCTCATCTTGTAACTAAAACTACTTGGCTCTTTGTTGCCAGTAATGTCGTTCACACTTTTTTTTGAAATTCTAAAATCTTTAATCCCTTTGATGGCGGAACAAAATCACACATGACCGACATGCTTGTATTCTAGATTTGAATTGGCGTGCTTTCCCTTTATCTCACTCAGAAAGTTCCTACGTGCAAAGCCATATGAAGAAGTTGAATGGTCTTATTTGGAGGGGATATTAAAATATTAGGGGCTTGAACCATTTTGGATCTTAAGAGTAATGACATTTGTTACTATTGTTGATTATTGTGAGTTGATGAATGAGGATACAATTGGTGTAATTTATCCTTATCATGCACTTTGACAGTGGGATCCTTTATCATCATATTTTTTTTTCTTTATATGTGTGGAAGCATTAGTTGCTTTCTTGCAAAAAAAAAAAAGAGACTGCTGGTAATATTCATGGATGCAAGGTTGCAGAATGAGCACACCTTTAGTGAATCGTCTACTCTTTGCAGATGATGCATACCTTTTTTTTAGGCGAATATATCGATAGGGACTGTGAATAAAAAATATTCTTGATATTTATGAAGTTGCTTCAAGGTAATTAAATATAGTTAGTCTAGTATTATGTTTATCACAAATGTTCAAGCTCAAACTCAAGTAATAGTTTGCCATATTTTTTAAATTCAAGTCGGATAGAATCACATAAAGATTTTGCGACTTCACACACTTATTAGATGACAACAAATCTTTCTTGGGCAGGTATGGAAGTTCTCAGAATAGTTGCTCAAACATTGTCGAATTTTTTAATGAGTGTTTTTTTATTGCCTTGTGAGTTGTGTTTAGAATCAGAAAGAATGATGAATTCTTTATGGTGCGGTGGAAGCAACATTGGTTTGAGGGGTATTAGATGGATATCTTGGGATAACCTTTGTGTACTGAAGAAGTTTGGAGGATTAAGTTTTAAAAAATTGCATGCATTTAATATTGCTATGTTATGGAAACAAGCTCGTCATTGATACCACATCCTTGGCAAGTCGAATATATAAGGTTTGACACTGTCACTCTACTTTTTTTTCTAGAGGCTGGATGTACTCAATCCATCATATATTTGGCGAAGCATACTGTTTCCTCAACATATTATCAATGATAATATTTGAATTCATATTGGTGTCTCGGTGATGATACTACAAGTGAAACTTGGCACAATACTTGGTTACCTGCTCATGATAATGATCATGTCACGATTGCATTACGGGCCAAAGCTCGGGATCTTATGAATATAGATGGTAGAGCTTGGGATATTGATATTATTAATGATTTGTGTAATGTTCATGATTGTGAGTTATTTTTGTGATTCTCATTGTCTATTATACTATTTGCCATTTCTTGGTATTGGATTTTTGATCTTGAAGGAGACTATTTAGTTAAGAGCTTGGGATACAATTGCTGGCTTATTGATATTTTTCGTAACAATGTAGTGTTTCGAAAAAAAAAATTGGTCTCTAAAGTTCCTCCCAAGTTAAATTTTACATGGAGAGCGGATTTTTATTGTCTTCACATCTACAAAGTTGCTTATGAAACATATTTTACATTAGTCCCTTGTGTCAATGTTGTCACAATGCAGTTGAAACATCAATCCATATCTTGTTCAAATGTATATTGTTTGTTTTGATTTGTTGGCAACTATGGGATCACATAAAAGAAGTTACTTTGAAAATCATAATTTATCAGTGTGCATCGGATAGTTAATATAATATGGCAACTTCTTTACTGATGGAAATCTACTCAAGGTAATTCACTTGTATGATTTGTTGTAATCATAAATTGTTTTCAGTGTTATGATTTGTTGCCTTAGACATGAGCTTAGGTCAAGGTGATGGTGTGGTTTACATATTAATGCATATTTGTATGTAAATGTAATGTATATATATAAGATTTAGAGTAATTGTTAAGATTACATATTAAGTTCCTTGCAGTCACAAAGGAGAACTATTGCATTGAGGGAGTGTGTATGTATGTATGTAAATTTGCATGGTTGATAAGGTTGTAATGCTTGTATTTTAAACATCTTATCATTAACATTTAAAACTTGGAAAGTTTTTTTTTTTTTGAAAAATGTTTTTTTTTTTTCAAATATACAAATATATATACTAATTCACACCTTATTCATTAATGAAATCTTAAATTTAAGATTTCTATGTTTAAAATACATGCAAACGTGAGATTATGGTATTATGACCTTATCCATTATGCAAACATACATACTTACACACACACACAACCTCAAATAAGATGTGCATTTAATTTCATGAATATTTAGAAATCATTGACATAGCAAATCTTAAATTCAGCCAACCCTAAGGATATTAGTTCATGTAACTCTGTCATATACATAAAATATGCTTGTATATATACATATATACATATATACATATAGAGATTGTGTCTCGGTGCGATAACAAGTTATTTCATTAAAGAATGGTACGCTTTGGGTTCAAGACTAATCATACATAATATCTTTGATTTTCACGAGTAGGATTATTGAGATATTAAATTTTTTCATATCTACCGGTAAGTAGGAGTTTGTGCTCTTAGTATGCACTATATATATATATATTTATAGATAATATTTAGTTTTCATTTACAAGGTTTTTTTAATTCACACAGCATAATGAATGCATCCCCCAGATGCATCTACACATGTAATTGTATTTGATATATAAAATATGCATGTATATATACATATGAAACATTTAGTTTTCTTTTATAAGGTTATATAAATTTCACACTGTTCATAATGTATGTATCCTCCATATGCTTGAACATATGAAGTTATTTTTTCTATATTTGTGGATCTTTTATTTTATATATGGGTTGGTTTCATTTTCATAAATAACTGCAATACTGTGCTTTCTGTAGGATTGTGATTGGATATGATGAAGGAACCATAATGGTCAAAATTGGTCGAGAAGTACCTGTGGCTAGTATGGACAACAGTGGAAAAATTATATGGGCCAAACACAATGAAATACAGACAGTAAACATTAAGGCTGTGGGGGCTGATTTTGAGGTTGGGACATGTTCTTTTTCTGATGCTAGTTATTATGCTTTTTAATGTCTTCCTGTTTCCTCATTTGATATCTTGTATTTTTTTAGGTTACGGATGGTGAAAGATTGCCTTTAGCTGTTAAGGAGTTGGGAACGTGTGATCTTTATCCCCAAGTGAGTTGGCATATTTGGTGATATCATTGTTAATACATATATATATATATATGTGTGTGTGTGTGTGTGTGTCCGTGCATATTTAGCTGCATCGAATCTTCTGTCTTCCTGGGAATAATAAAGATGCAGTATGATTTGACTGCAAGGGCATGATACTTGTGATTGATATGAGCATATGGTTTTAAAATGATTTTATTTCTGTATTTTTTTTTGTTTTTGTAAGATAATGGTTTGCATGAGTTGCGATCCATATATGTTGATTTTGTATGTAATTGGGCGACCTTTTTATGCTGACTTCATGAATGATTTGCATATTGTGTTTCACACTACTAGAGCTTAAGACATAATCCAAATGGGAGATTCGTTGTGGTCTGTGGAGATGGTGAATATATTACATATACGGCTCTAGCGTGGAGAAACAGATCATTTGGGTCAGCTTTAGAATTTGTTTGGTCATCTGATGGGGAATATGCCATCAAAGAAACTACAACAAAAATCAAGATTTTCAGTAAGAATTTTCAGGTACGTACTCTTACCTTTGTTTAGAGGTCATATATTGGTATAATGATATGTGTTTTTTTCCAATCACGGTAAGTCTTGGGTTTGAGACTCATCAGATGCAACCTCTCTGATTTACTGGGATAAGGTTGTAAAAATTTTTTTTTTGTATATTCCTAATGTTAAGCGGATGCCTTGTGCATTGGGCATAACCTATTGATATCGTTGTTCATATTTTTTCTAATGTCCTTGTTTGTATTATTAGCATAAGTAAGCTTATTTTTGTACAGAATTTTTGGCAATCTGTATTGCTTGATCTTTTTCTGGAGCTATTATGCTCTTACATTGTGTTTGAGATCAAATGTGGTGTCATGTTTCAGGAGAAGAGGAGTGTCCGACCAACTTTCTCTGTGGAACGTATCTACGGAGGAGCTTTATTGGGGATGAGTGCAAATGATTTTATTTGTTTTTATGATTGGGTTGAATGCAGATTGATTACGAGGGTCGATGTAATTGTGAAAAATGTATATTGGGCTGATAGTGGAGACTTGGTGGCTATTGCGAGCGACACTTCTTTTTACATTCTCAAATATGATGTGAAGTTCTTCCTGATTCTCTTTTGATTTTTTCTTTTGCCTCCTGTCCTTGATTTGTTCAGTGCTTGATAGCCAAATTTTTATATTTGGTTTTGTAGAGAGACTTGGTTTCATCTTATTTAGATAGTGGGCAATTTGGAGATGATCAAGGAGTGGAAAAAGCCTTTGTACTTCTTAATGAATTGAATGAACGCTTGAGGACTGGCTTGTGGGTTGGGGATTGTTTTATTTACAACAACTCTTCTTGGAGACTCAACTATTGTGTTGGAGGCGAGGTGATGTGTATTCATGATAATAGATTTGAAGTTACTTTTTTAATTCTAGTTGTTAATATCTTTTCTTAGAGGTCGTGCCTTGATGTAATGGTAAGTGACTTTGTCTAAGGGTGGTAGGTCTCTGATTCGAGGCTTAACAGGCACAATCTCTTTGATTTTTGGGAGCAAGGTTATCAAGATATTAGTCTCTTCTAGATTTTATGCTAAGCGAGAACCTTGTACACTGGGTATCTTTTATTACATTTTCTTGGGATCATTGATGAAACTATACATGCTGATATAGGTGACTACAATGTTTCACTTGGATCGGCCGATGTATCTGTTGGGATATCTGGCCAGTCAAAGTCGTGTGTATCTGATTGACAAAGAGTTTAAGTATGTGCTTATTTTTTTTTTTTAGTTTTTTTTTTTTTGGCGGGCATTGATTGTCATCATTTTATTTTTGATTATGCAGCATTGTTGGATACACTTTGCTTCTTAGCTTAATTGAGTACAAGACTCTGATTATGCGTGGGGATCTTCAAAGTGCAAATGAACTTTTGTCATCAATTCCCAAAGAAAATCTCAATAGGTAAAATCCTTTTTTTTTTTTTGTAAAATGATTTAATTTTTATTTTTGGAGTGCTATTGAAATAATATATACTCAAAGTGGGTGTTTGACATTGTCTAGAAATGCATATGCAGAAAATTTTTTATCATAGCAGTGATAAATCTCTTTACATGTGCTATTTGCCTGATTTCTTGATTAGACATGCCATAAGTTTATGCATATGTGGTATGTGACATTTGCCTCATTGGTGCAAGTTAGCATTTGTTTTATTCTGCACTTTGTTGGCAGATGTCTTCAATAGAGTTCTAGGGTATTTGGTTTTTGACTGTGAAATTCAATTATGTTGATATGCCTAGTCATGATCTGATCCTATCAATAACAAAAACAATTATTAACATTATTTTTTGTATTCACAAAAAAATGTGTAGTAGACATGTGCTGAAGGACCATGGTGGGTTGCCTAAATTTATAGCAGTCATATATATATATATATATATATATATATATATATATATATATATATATATATATATAAAATTAAACTTTCATGGAGGTTGTCTTTATTCGATATTAAGTATCATTGTTCATTCATGATATGTCTTGAGTTTGAGACTCATTAGAAGTAGTCTCTTTAGTTTCTGAATTTAAAATTATTGAGATATTAATCTCTCATAAAGTGTACAAGTGACAATCTTGTAAATTTGTCATGACCTTTATATCTATGCCGTATTTATCTAGTTCCTCGATACTTGATTCCTATATATATGCACACAAAACCTATGGAAGTACTTTTAACTCAATCTGACATCTTGTTTGTTAGCATCTGTTTGAATTCCTCGCTCAATTGTAATGATTTTTCTTAAACATATTTCTATACTACATGAATCAGTTCATGTATGCATGGGGTGGAAGCACTGTATGTTATTATGGATAATTATTCTAATTGGTACATGACAATCTCATGCATAAAGTTTAAGAAAGAATAAAACTATGTGGTGTTTTTGAGAGACATGTTAATTGATGAAATGATAGTTATCTTTGATATTTAATCAAATTCATAAAAAATTCAATTCAAATCCACCTCTATCAGACTTAAAGTGGATTATTAATCCTAAAGAGGTGATAATTGTGAGCTAATATTTGGAGATGAGTTTGGCCCAAAGTTTAATTTCTTATATGATATAGTCTTTATAAGCTACTCAGAGATACCCATTCTTGTAAACTCCATGCTTAATATGTTGAAATATCACTGTGAGAGTGAGTGTCAAAATATGATTGACACCAGAAAATTGGGTATTTGGTGCTAATATATATATATATATATTTTTTTTGAGCTAGTTTTTGGGGATGAGTCAGGAAAAATAAATTAATTTCTAATAGTTTTGAACTCAGAAATATTAAGAATTTTCAAAAGAGGTTGTATTGCAGGCTGCTCAACTTTAACTCAAGTTGGAACTAGCTGATTCTGCACCACTTCCTAAAAAGGTTACTTTGCTGGACATGCATACTTTTTAAAATATTTTTAAATACTTGTAATTTTTGTTGGGCAGTGGCCGGCCTAAATATTTGTGTGACATGAATGTTAGTTCTTGATTTAATCACCTAGGAATCTGAACTAAAATCCTTAGTAAAAAAAACAAAGGCACTCGAAGATGGGCATCTAATCTTACAAAGCATTTATTTATTTCAGTGAGTAGTTAGAATAACTGTGATAGTAGTTTCTTCAACATGAACATTTAATAGAAGTGCCCATATGGCCGTGCTATGTTGTGCTGTCACGGCCATTATAGGTCTAATTGGACCACCCTATCGTGTTAACATGCCTTGTCAATAGTGAGGGGAAACTAGGATTGATGTGTTAGGTTAGGCACGTCTTAATCCTGATATGACTGTGCAATAGCTATGTAAAAATATTTTTACATAGCCATTGCCCGATAAACCTAGATTAGGCCTAGGCATGAATTCATGCCTAGCTTGACTTGTGGCTAATTTAGGCTAGCTTGGGTTTGTCACTTGGTGCCAGTGATGTTTTTTGCTCATGCCCACAGCAAGACAAGGTACTACCCCTAGCCATAACTAGTGGGTTTGGGTTGTGGCCTCACCTAAGTTAGGTGCTTTCCAAAGCAAAGGCCCAGGTAATTATTATGGTGTGTATATATGTTTGTGTGTGTGTGTATATATATATATATATATATATCAAAGTTTAAATAGGTGTTAATAAGAAGCACCTGGACGAGTGTCTCAGGGTGAGACATGGGGAAAATGCCTTGAGGTGTATGCATAAAAATATTTTGGGGAGTTGCATTTTGCAATTTTGTGAGAAAATGAAAAAAAAAATAGTAACTTGGGTCTTAATTGAAACATTCGGAAAAGTAAAAATCTATACTAGGGGTTTTCGGAATAATTTTTAAAAAATCAAGCTGGGTCACTAGGCTGGTTACCGTGCCTTCAGGCTAGGCACATGAGTTGTGCTTGGTTCAACATGAGGCATGACTCGTGCTGGCTTGTGGCTCATGGCAAAGGGTGCCCTAGCTCGTGGCATGGTTCCAAATCGTGTCGGGCCAGACATGACTGAATTGGGATGGGCCTCGGGTCGTGCCCGGGCCACCCTGCCCTTTTGATACCTCTACACAAATTGGCTTGGATTATGAATCTAATGTTTTAAACTCAATAGTTTTTTATGGATTATAAATTTTTTAAATATCTTTAAAAATATTTGTTTTTTAAAATTTTATTTTAAAATTCCTTTAAATCTCATTGAATATTATTTTTGGTGGGAGCAGGAGTGTAATTGACGAGGACAAAAATGCTTAGTGGCTTATACCTCATTAAATCTAATGAATTTTTATTTATTTTTATTTTTTTTATATTATTTTTTTATATATTTGAAATATTATTAAATATATAATGTGAGACTCAAAAAGCTTGTCTTAATGCCTTGAGGTTTATGCCTCAATACCTTAAGATTTATATCTTGTCTCACGAGTACAAAAATGACTTTTTTATACTCTTCTTTTAAAATTGTGATATATATATATGTATGTATGTATGTATGCATGTATTATAATATGTATAATTAAATTTTTAAAAAATCAATGTAAACAAAACAATACAATTGATAAATGTAATAAAAAATATATATTTGAGTTTGAACATAATGCTCATCTGTGAAGGGCCACTGTCTTGATCAAAAACATAAACTGTTAAATATAATATTGTCAATCAATCACTCTCACCAAGTTTAATTTAGATTATCATAATTCAAACAGTTTATATCATTATTTTTTGTTTATGTTATTATTTATTTATAATTTTTTTATTTTATTTTAAAAATTTATTCATGCAACACTAGATATCAGAGAGATTAATAGATTACTTGTCATTTTAAATAGCATGAAAAATATATGATTTATAAGATTTTCACAAACTCAAAATATTAATTTTAAGTTTGTCATTATGAGATAAGATGGAGCAGTACATATTTTTTTGCCTTTTAAAATACTTCTCTTGTTGCATATGCTTTTAAATGCAATTCAAGTTGTAGGAAGTGTATGCCAATGAAGAAATGTTTTTTATATTATTAAATATTTTCATAAATTTTAAAAATGAAAGTCTTATATTAAAATCTAATTTGTTAATTATTATTTTATTATGTTTATTGTTTATATAGTTATATATCACATGTTAGTTGCTAACATATAAAATCAATATTAGATATGTATAATTTTAATAATATCTGACATTGATTAGAATTTAATTTTTTTTAATGCATAATGTCTTGTGTAGTTTATAAAATTCTTGTAATATGTTAGGTATTTTTAAATTTTAAAATTATTTTTTTTTCATTAGAATAAGTACTTAATGTTTTAAAATTTATTGCTTGTAAATCTATTTAGTTGAGTTTGCTCATGATTTAATATATTATATTTTTTGTGTATTATTCAGCATGTTTTTAAAGATGTTTTATCTCATTAGTATTCTTATAAGTATATAATTTTTATAATATATATTGTATTGAATTTAAATGATGTATTTAGTTTTTTTTATTATAATTAATTTAAAGGTGGTTCATTCTATAAAAGAGAATCTATGATTTTAAATTGGCTAGGTATATATTGACCTTTGATTGAGAGATAACTAGGTTTCAAACCTTTTGGTAAAATGTTTGAGTTTTTTTGAGGAGAAATATTTTATATTTTAATTCTAAAATTAAATACTAAAAATAAGATAAATAAAAATAAAGCAAATGTATCTTGTATTGATTTAGATGTGAATCTAAAGTAGAGGTGTCAAATGAGTTGTGTTGTGCTGACATGACTTATTTTTATATGGCCTGATCATGCTGTACAGGTATGACTCATTTTTGTGTGGCTCGATCATGTTGTATTGACATAACTAATTTTTGGATGGCTTGATTGTGCCATGATTTTGTGTCACAATGTCGTGTCATACATGAAATGTTATAGATATTATGCTGCATTAGCAAGACAAAATATGGATCAATAACAATTTTAATAGGTTTGACATGACTAGATTGGTCTGCAACTAGGCATAATCGTGCATTGTCATGCTGAGTCATGCCTTAGGGACAATATAATGATAAGTTAATGTTATATTTGTGTACAATTATAATATTATCAAATTTTAATTTTATATTTATGTAAAATAAAAATACAAGTCACACAAATAAAGAAAATAATTTGTAAGTATTATATCAATATGATAAATAAAAAAAATGAAGTGTAATTGACAAAAATAAAAAATAAATAAAAGCTCATATTGTATGAAAAAAATTTATCTAAATTTAGAGACATCAAACAGGCCATCCTGGGCCATATTTTGGTGGCCCAATCAGACCATCTTGACGTGCCAGGAACGACACGGCTTGAAAACTATCGGCTTGGCATGGCTTGCAGGCCAGGCTAGTACATAGTTTTTCCAGCTAAATTAAAAAAAAATCTAGTTGAGTTTTGGGATGGTTTATCGTGCCATCAGGCCATGCCTGACTCAGCATGAGGCACACTTTGTGCCAAGTATTAGCTAGGCATGGCTGAATCGGTCTGAGCACTGGGTTGCCACCTCGTTTGACATTTTTACCTAAAATAACATGAGTCATTTTCATCAATTGATGTTCGTTGTAAGATAATGCAAATGCTGATGTAGATAGTTATTTTCATGCATGTGTTTGAATGTATTGCTAGTAGCGACCTTAATATCCATGATCTCGATGTTTAATGAGTTATCATCCATTATAAACTTTTTTATTTTATTTTGAATGCTAAAATTTGAATCTTACTAATCTTTTATGCATGCTCATGCCCTTGATATCTGATTGCAGTTTTAATTTTCTATAAGAAATTATATTGGTTGTAATATAAAAAGTAGGCTCGATCGCTATGTTAGATATCATAGTGGTCATTATGTTATGTATCATCTTAGATATTATTGGATAGATAGATTCATATGATTTTCACTAATTTAAAATATTTAAATTTTTATTTATTATCATATGAAATGATTGAGAAGTAATTATTACATAAGTATAAAGATAGGTTGTTCTTATTTGATGAATCATCTTATTGTTTTCCCATAACTAATTGATTAAAAAATCATTATCTTCAAATATGATATTCTTGTCCTACTCACAAACATCCTTTAACTAACATACAAATTGTCGTAATATATATATATTATTTAATTTTTTATGAATATAAATGATCGTAATATACAAATTGTCATAATAGAAATTTCATCTTAGACAAGAAAAGTCAGTGTTTCATTGATTTTTATAAGTAAATAATAATCTTAATTTTTAATATGTTATTTACTCTTTCTATTTTAATCATAGAATCAATGTAGGCTTGTTTGTGGCAACTTCAATATCTTCGATCCCGATGTTTTGTGAGTTATTGTCCATTATAAACTCTTTTGTTTTATCTTGAATTCTAAAATTTGAATCTTACCAATCTTTTATGCGTGCATTTGCTTTTAATATTTAGTCTAAGTTTTGATCTTATTTTAGAAATATTATTGGTTGCAATACAAAAAAGTAGGTTCCAATGCAATGTTTGATATCAGCGCAGTCAATATACATTTTAGATATTTTTGGATATATAGATTGTATGATTTTTATCAATTTAAAATATTAAAATTTTTATTATCATATAAATGATTGAGAAGTAATTACTATCTAAGAACCAAACTAGATTGTTCGTATTCTATAGATCACATTGTCGTGTGCTCATAGTCATAGCTAATTGAATATATAAATATAGTATTCATGTTCGTACTAGCGGAATTGCTACAACAAATATGCCCATTGTTATAATATGTAAATATGTTATTTAATTTTTTATGAATAAAATTTTTAGGTTTTTTTCATTGATTAATTCAAATAACCAAATAATATATAATTAGAATGAAGGACCAATATTTTCTTTACTTAGCTTCTATTTAGAGATGTCATACTGGTCGTGCCATGTTGGCACTGCCATGACACTATCCTTTGTTGAACATGGCATAGGAGGCTTTTCTTGATGTGCCGGGCATCGGGCACAACACGGGAACCAAATTGCCGACTTGACATGATGTGGGAACTGAATTGCCGACCCGGCATGACATGGGAACTAAACTGCCGACTTGACACTGTACTGTTTCCCCACAAAGTGCTGGGTTATTCCACAACGTGCTAGGCGGCCAAGTCTCCCAATTGTGACCAGCCATGTAAGCAATATTCAACTTATGTGGCTGAGTTTTTTCAAAAAAAAAAAAATCACCTCGTCGGACTGTCACTCGATGAGACTTGATCTATGACCTGAGAGTTTAGTCGTAATTGGTCTCATGTTACTGGGTCAATGGATTGTGCCATCGGGTCAGCAATGTGGGTCACGCCTGCCCCGACATGTGGCACGACTTGCATTAGCACATGATTTGCATTTGCAGCAATGATTTTTTTTTTAATTTAATTGGTCTAAATACACTCTACCCCTTATATAAGAGATGTAAGAGGTGGGGTCTAATTATTTTGTTTTTTATTATATTATATTTTGTTATATAATTTTTCTTTCTTGCAAAAAAATAACTTAGTAAATTTTTAAGTATTAAAATTCTAAATGATGAATATTATTAATTTTGATAATTAACTTATTATATGTGATGAATTTGATGAAACAAAGTGATTTCTCGCTATTGGTATATTATGTTAGGATGATAACATAAAAAAGAACTCATTATGTTATAGTCATGTCATTTTATATTTTAACAAAGACAAACATGATGAATTTGTTATTACTATAACAATAATTTTAATAATACTAGATAAAAATGAAAATGAAATTAGTTAAATTTTACAAAAATATTATTAATATAATGAATTTGATAATATAAAGAGATTTTTTTTTTTGCTTTTGTTAGTTTTTTTGTGGATGGAAGTTAAATTAGAAAGATGATTTCATTTAATATTTTGATTAATATCATGCTTTTATTATGATTGTTTGTGGACCTCAAGAAATTTTTTATATGATAGATTGTATTTTTGTAAACTTAGCTATGATCTAGTAAGGTTTTTTTATACTTATAATAAATTGTTGTCTTGTTTTTAATTTTTATAGGTTATTTTTATTTATACGTGTTAGGATAAGGCTTGATTGATGATATTGATTTTTATTCTATATGTTTTGGCATATTTATTAACTATGAAATGAGAGATTCAAAAAGCTCATGTCTTAATGTTGTCTTCACATTGCGAGTCCAAAATTGTTGGCTTGTTGGACCATATGGCATTACTTTTTAAAACATAGCCTTTATGTTATACAACTGGATCTAATTATATTTTCTTTTATTTTAACATTATGTTTCATAATAAGTCTTGATGGGGGTATAATTTCACTAATAGTAACATATTTAATCTCATAAAAATATGCGCGTACATATTTTATAAATATGTTTGACTGAAAATAATAGTTGGATGATTGATTACTTATAAAATTTTCGTGTTGTATGTATTTATTAGAGGTCATGTATTAGTGTGATGACTATGGTCATTATCCAACGATATTTGTTTTCTAGTTTGAGATTTATCAGATAGAATTTGTCTGATTTTTATTGATAATATTATAAGGATACCAATATCTTCCATATCAGGTACTAAAGATGAGTCTTTTGAGTTAGGTATGATGTCCAATTCAAATAATTTTTGAAGTTCATATTGTGAAATTTTTTATTTGGTTTGATATTTATGGCTGATGTTTTTTTTTTTCCATACTTTTCTTGGTAGACTTAGTTATCAAAATTTACTGAATATATGCTCCTTGTTAGTATTGTCATTATAATAATCATTAGGTGGCTTATCTCTTTACTATTCAGATAACCACATTGTTGGTTCTCATTTGCAAGATTGAATTGTTTGATTGGTGGAAAATCTAATAGGATTTATCCATTTATAAGACAAATATTGAAGCTTTGACAATTGTGCAGTCTGCATCACCCTATTAGCATTTAATTAGTGTTGCTATTTGTTGAAGACTTGTTTCTATACCAATTTGTTCAAATGGATGCTTTTCTTTGTTTTCTAGTGTGGCCCATTTTTTGGAATCACGAAGAATGATTCAGGAAGCTTTGGAGGTTGCTACAGATCCTGATTATAAATTTGAGTTGGCCATGCAACTTGGTAGATTGGGGATTGCTAAAGTCTGTCTTGTTAATGCACCACTACCTTCTTTTATCATATTCATCAGCTCGATAGGCAATGGACTCTGTTTATTTATGCTTAATGATGTTCAGAATATGCTTGTCATTTTTAGGAAATTGCTTCTGTTGTTCAAAGTGAGATGAAATGGAAACGGTTGGGAGAATTGGCCATGTCTACGGGAAAGGTACGAGTGATGTTAAATCACATTGAATAATGCATAAGTGTCTTTGGTTGCGAGAAGCACACTCTGTATGTTTGGAAAAGTTTGTATCATCTAAATGTTCTTTTTGTTTATAAGTTTGACCTATTATTATAAGCTGTATTATCTACTTTATTTGATATTGATTTTTCCTTGTATGCTAATAGGTAGAGTATTATGGCATATAAAAGTGTTATAATCATATATATTTGATTATATATTCATATTTGTATATTGATGAACAATATGATTTGACTTAAATATTTTAATCATGTTATCATATTTTAAATCTTGATAGTGGCTTAGCAATGATAACTAAGGTGTAATTCATTTTTGAATAACACATTGATATTGAGAATTTATTTAATAATCATTTATTCTTCAATAGAAGTATCTAGATTAGAGGCTATCTTGGGGTTTTTGATATTTTTTTACTGCTAACCTTATTTTCTCTTTGATGCTGTACCAGGCTAGCTTGGACCATAACAGGCTAACCTAGAGGTGTCAAACGGGAAGTGCCCAGCTGGCCCGGTCAGTTTTTTTCAGGCCCGGCCATCCTTTTGTGCTTGGCCAGGCATGGTTTTGTGGGTTCAGCCTGACACGGGCCCGCGGCATGATCCGCCCGGTTCGGCCCAGTCGGACTGAACCCTAAATTAAAAAAAAAAATTAGGCTTTCGGCGCGTCCGAAACCCTAATTAAAAAAAATTAGGATTTTGGCACCACCGTAACCCTAATTTAAAAAAAAATTAATTTCGGCATGGTACCGTGCCAACGGGCCAGACATGGCACGAGCCCCGGTTGGCCTCTGCACGGCACGACACGAGCCCGGGTAGGGGAAATTTTCGTACCTGGCCCGGTTGACACATCTAGGCTAACCATATATTTTTTAGTGCCTAATATTGTGGTTGTGTTGGGTCTACATGTGGCCAACCCAACCAAGATTGAGGGCTATGCTGTGCTGCTTGTTTTTTAGTCTTGCCGGGATGACATGATTTGACATCCAAAACCCATCCATGTCGGTCCAACATGATGGCTTGCTTGGGCCACAAAAAAAGCTGGCACGACATTTTTTATTATCTCTAGTTTGAACCGTGCTGCATTCGTCTTGACATGATGAATGTGTTAGGATTGACTCATGCTTCTTTTGAAGTTGTCTATGTCCAAGTGTTGCAATCCCGCTTTGTGGTGTCTTGACTAGAATAAAGCTAGAATAAATGTTAAAAAATTTTGTTATGTTCAGTGAAGCATGATTGGACTAGAGTTGAAATATTTATTGAGAAATCACATCTTGTTCTGTGGAATTGCTACTGGAGTAAAACTACAATTTTTTGCTGTTGATTTAAAGATATATTTTGGTGTCATGGCATGAAATTTTAACATCACAACTCAATTAAAGATGTGATTGGTGTTATGGTGTTGTGATACTATTGCAGGTGCAATTTATTTGTATTATTGTGATCGATTGACTTAAGGATTTAATTTGGGAGTGTCATTTGATGTCTGGACACTGTCAAAGATAATAGTAACATAGTAAATATGTGATAGTGTAACATTTTTAATGTTCAACCACAAAGCAAAATATTAGAAGAATTTTTTGCTTTTTATCTTTTTTTTATCTTTTTTTTTTCTGGTGAGTCACCTGTGTTTTCTCTATGAGATATCTCGTGATGAGCTTGTTTTTTTTTTTTTTTTGATAAATACTAAAAATGTACTATCAAAATCTGTACATCCTAAACAAGATCCAAGATAATACAATCAAATTTGAAATACAAGAAAAATTTTAGTTTTTATCTTCCTAAGAATTGAATCAAGATCACGAGATGTTCCTTCATGTCATCTTTGGTTTCATTTCTTCCATATGTAATATACGGCAGCAGCAAAAACATATTTCCTTGTACATTTCCTAGCGGTGTTGGTTGAAGCTGTGAGACGTTTGTTTCGTCTATGAGAGATTGATTCTTCTCCTTCACTAAAATCCTAAATTAATTTTGTAAAATTTCATGCATCGATTCTTGGTTTGACATCGGAAGGAGGTTATGTCAGAAACCTAGATTGCATTTGGCTTCATGATATCCGTGCCACTTTGTGTTTGAGACTGCTGAATCTTAAGACTTGGTATCAAAGTCAAGTGTGATTGTTGGATGTCGTATGATTTGGTTTCAAAATGATCGTCGGTCATATGATTTGGTATCAAAATGATTCTCTTTGGTACTTGAGATTTAACATTTGGTATCAGAGTTATTATCTTTGGAACATTGGTGTTTCAACAGAATGTGAGTAAGGAGTGCATGATTTTCAGGCTACAAATACACCAGCATTTCAATGCATAAAAGGTCTTCATATGCCAATTCACCTGCACCAACATGCTATAACTTGTATTTTATTTCTGGCATGATGGTGTAATTTGTTCTCTCATTGTGCATCTCTCTCTGCTTGAAGTCATTTGTTACTACCGAGAGTGCTTTTTTCTTTTCCCCGTCACTTAATTGGGCATGTAATTATTCCTCACAGCAAATGCATATGGTAAATTTTTATTTTCTTGATGCAATGCAAAGATGCATGTTATGATAGATCTTGTTTTCCAAATGCTTGATGTTGTGGTTGAATGGTACTGAAATATGAAGGCTGTGTTTGCTTTGGCAGCTAGAAATGGCCAAGGAATGCATGCAGCAAGCAAAAGACTTGAGTGGCTTATTGCTTCTTTATTCATCTTTAGGAGATGCTAAAGGTATATCAAGCCTTGCATCATTGGCAAAAAGTCAAGGAAAGAACAATGTTGTGTTTGTATGTCTTTTTATGATGGGAAAGCTGGAAGACTGCCTTCAGCTTTTGATAGATTGGTACTTCTTTTTTCTTTTTGCTGTTTCTGAGAAACCATCCATTTGTTTGCTGTGCTGATGATTCTGAATCGGGAAAGCTTTCACTTTCAGCAATCGAATACCTGAAGCTGCTTTGATGGCACGCTCTTATCTTCCAAGCAAGGTTTCAGAGATCATTCGAATTTGGAAAAAGGACTTAAATCAGGTAGTTTAGCGTTCACCACGCTTTTGCCATTTGAACATCAGATTGTGAGATCTGTGATTTTATTCTATATTGCATTGCAGGCTTGATGTTTAATTGCACCCATCCACAGCTTATGTTTTTCTTTATGCTGTTATATTTAGAGTAATAATGAACATGCCATTTTCAATTTTCTTTGTCAGTTTAATTCCAAAGCAGCAGAATCCTTAGCTGACCCTGCAGAGTACCCTAATTTATTTGAGCATTGGGAAGTTGCCTTGTCTATTGAATCTACAGTTGCTGAGACAAGGTGACCTACCAATTAATGTGGGTTTATTATGCATGCATGTCTCTCATCTTGATTAGCAAGCTGTGTGAAAAGCTAATTCTTTATGTATTCCAAACCATCTTTTTTAGTCCTAAATCACTGATTCCTGTTGTAGGGTTGCATTTTCTCCTGCAGAGGATGGTATATATCATGCTGATAGACCTCGTATGACACTTTTGGATGCTTGTAATATGCAAACAAAAGAGGATCCTCGTGAAAATGGGGATCTTGACATTAAGGTATATATTGCAGTGAAAATGTTAATTTGTTGCTAGTCATTATTCGCAAAAGTGAATAATAAACACACACACACACACACACACACACACACACACTCATTGAGCCAAATGGTTAATTGTATTCTTAGCTTATATGAGTACTCTATACAAATATATTATATAAAATATATACAAATAATTCAAATATAAATAACATATTCACTATTTATTTTGAGATAGTGTTTGTGTGTTATAAATACCAATTTATATGATTTAGTGATAATTAATATTTATATATTTCTTGTGTTAGTGAATGATTTGATTAGAAATAATGTAGTGTTGCGCCTTGTTATCACTATATATAGTAGTGAGATACGAAACTTAGAACTAATTTAATAATTAATTGTTTAATTTGAAGAATTGCACAAGTAATAGAGTGACCATGAACTTATTCTCAATCTTTGCTTTGAATAAAAAAGTAGATGTTTGTTTACTTTTTTTTAGAAAAATATAGTTATGCTATTTATTGCTGATCTCTTATATGTGCAAGCTAAAACTCAATCAAAATTACATTATCTACAACAGTCTTTGATTAATGAAAGCTATATTAATTATTGAAGATTTTTAAACTTATCATTATGTGAAGAATTCATGTGAATATGTTGAAAAAAATTTTGAATAGTTAATTATATTGATAATATATGATATATTTAGATTGATAATTGTTAAAATGTTAAGATATTTTATAATTTTTATATATTCAATAGAGTTAATAAAAGTATTTATGTTAATTAAAAATCAATTCCTAGGTTAATAATGATTGATATCTCAAGTGGTATCTTATTTTTCAATGATATTATGAAACCAAAAAAATGTAAGCCTTTTTAAATCTTACTTTCAACTTTTATTTTATAATTTTATAAATATAATAATTGCTAATTTATTATATTTGGTAATAATAATATTATTCACATAATTTAATAAAGGAATACATTTACTTTGTGAACTCCTAGTGAAAACGTGGGAGATAAGAAATCCACGAGTTGTTCAAATGATATAGTGGTAAAAAATAATGTCTCAAATTAGGTTCTCAGAGATAACTAAATTTTATATAAAATTTTAAACATTTTACAAAAATAATATTTTCTGATAAAAAATTTGGTGGTTGCTTCATAATATTACTTCTAAATTTTTGTGAAGAAATGCATTATGCACATCTATCTAATAAATACATCATTACTAAGTTATTATCAAAGATGAGAAAATATTGAAAGTCAATTTTAACAACTGGAAAAAAGAATTTTATGAAAATTTATTTTGTATGTTTATGTGAATCTCTTATTTGTGATTCAAAGTATAAGTTAATTTTTTTTAAACTAGATTAATCTTTTATCATGAATAATTTCTTACAACTAACATTAAAGTTCTTTGAGAAATGAGATATTAGTTTCTAAATTTTACTAGAATGAGTGATATATTCCTATTTTCATATGGTCTATTATCATTCTTGATGAGAGTATCTTGAATTGAAACCTAAATATTATATCGAGAAGATGCAAAAAATGTCATAAAATTTTAGAAATATGCTGAAACTAATGAAATACTATAATACTAAGTATTTAATTATATTTTTCAAAGAGTAATTAGATTATTAAAAATAAAAAAATATTATTAAATTTGAAAAATGTTTTATGAATATAAAGTCGCACAATGATCTCAATTAAATGTTAATTCTTTTTGCAACTCAACTCTGATATAAAAAACAATTCTCATATAATGTTTGATTGATTTTCTTATAATCGAAGAATAAATTTGAAATAGGTCATAATTAACCAACTCAATTCCAAAGATTTGGAAGTTACATGACCATACAAAATTATATTTAAAATAGAAAAAAAATGTATCATTTTTGAATTGTTTTTCAACATAATTAACTGCAATACACAAATAGAAAATGTGGAATATATATAGTACAAGATAAATTAATTGTACCAAAATTACTCTCATAACTAATAATATTTAGAATAATTATATTGAATAATAGTAAAGAAAATTAAAATTATCTGAATGGTAAATATTTAGACCAATTACTCTTAATTTGATAGAAAAGTAGTAACAAAGGAACAACAATGCTTGAAAAATGGTAATAGTTATGAATATTCAAATTTTTTATTGGCATCAAGTTCCTACCTATCCTACTTAACAGTTAATCACAAAAATTAGATAGGATTGTGGAAGAGTTTTTGGTCTTTTGATTAAATCCAGTGGGAATGTGAAATAACAATCCATTTTCATATTCCTACCATATACTACCCATGTTAATCTATATATATTTATACACACACACACATACACACACACACACACACACATATATATATATATAATATAATATAATATAAATAATATGTGTTTTTGTAATAATTATGGTGAATTATATTTGGGTAATTATTATAGTGGATTGTATTTATAACAATTATGATGGATTAATGACTAAAATAATTATAATTATTGCTGTAATTATTTTAGATTTTTGTGTTTTTAATTTATTGTGTTATTGATTTATTGTGTAATTAAATTGGTGCAACATTAGTAAATATTATTTAATTAAATTGTTAACATATTTTAAAAATTAAAAGTTACATAAGTGTTTACTCACCTTCCTACCCGATTAATCAGGGAGGAAATTGGGCAGGAATGCTACATCTTATTGGAAAGGGTATGATAAAAATAAATTCTTTCGCAAAGTATTGGGTAGGAAGACGGAAGTCTATATTTACTACTCATAGGGTAGGGTGAACACTTCTAATTAATAGGGTAAGTTTGTGAAAGATCTCAAAGGAAATTTTATTATACTACTCGCTATACACAATATAAAATTTTAATAGAGAATCTATGTAGACTTATTTAAACAAGGTGATATCCCTAGGCTCAAGGAAATCCACCCTTATCATAGAGACTTGATTTCTTTTCTTATTAGTTAATGCTATCTCATGGTGTTTGAACTCAACCTCTAAGGAGTCTTGAATTTAATATATTGTTAATCAGACTATCATGTTGTTGGTTTGTTATCTTATGTGTGATATGAGTTGTTTTAATTGTTTGTTCTAAAATTCTAAAAAATAAATGTTAATGCCTACATCCATATATATAACAAATGATGAAGTATAACTCATAAGATTATAAATGCATAATAACATAATATGTTGAAATAAAAAAATAATGACAATAAAGTATCATATACAAAAAAAATCAAAAATCACATGAGTCATCTATTGGTGTTTGTGGTGTGGTAGTGCTGATACAGATATAGATTATTATTATCATATATATGTTTGAAGGTATTATTAGTGGTGATGTCATTATCTTCAATTTTTATGTTTAATTTTGAATCTTTTCAATCATTCATACATTTAAGTATCATTATGATATCTAGTTATAATTTTGATTTTCTATCTGAAATTATATTGGCTATCACAAAAAAGTAGGACCTGATCTTATGTTTGACATCAATGAAATCAATAGATCATGTATCATCTTAGATAGTATGAGATAAAGTAGATACATATGATTTTCAGTAAAGTAAAATATTTAAATTATTATTATTATTATTATTATTATTATTATTATGTGATAGGATGAAATAGTAATCAATATTAAAATATTCAAAAAATTTGTTTCTATTCGATCGATTACCTTGTTAATTTTTATTGGCTAAATAAATGAAGAAGTCATCATCTTCGAATATGGTATTCATGATTTTAATTGGTGTCTAGCTACAACTATTAAATCTAGTATCATAATATGTAAATAAGTTAGTTAATTTTTCATGAATAATTGTTTTATTTTGGTGCTTCTAGGTGATATGTATGTCAATATTTTTTAATTTTTTCATCTTAATTTTAAGGTTCATACATGCAACCAAGTAATAAAAAAATAAAATGAATGACTAATTTTTTAGATACTTAGTTTTTATCTTAATATTATTGATACTAAATGCATGATATCCTCTATACTTATTAAATATTATATTAATATTGCATACTCATCTAAGTGCAATATAGGTGGTATGTGCGTACTCAAACAAACATGTGTTTATCTTGTTATAAAAAAATTTTAGTAATTTTATAAAAAAAATCCTTATATTACCGTCTGAATAATTAATAATTTATTAATTTTTATTATTGATGTATCGGATATTATGTCGATAGCTATCACATAACTTTGACACCAAGTAGATGTAATTTCTAATGTGTGGATATTTTTTTGATTTTTTTAAGTTTGCTGACAAATTAAGACTATTAAACTCTTGTTGTCTGCTAGCCATTTAAGGTATTTCAGTAAATTTTTTATTTTTTTTAATATGAAAAATATTTTTTATTCTTGACCGTATTATCATATTAATTATATGATACATATAATGAACATAAAAAATCATTTCTAACGACTCATATCTAATAGT
Organism: Sapria himalayana; assembly: GCA_029783825.1. Classification (NCBI taxonomy): domain Eukaryota; kingdom Viridiplantae; phylum Streptophyta; class Magnoliopsida; order Malpighiales; family Rafflesiaceae; genus Sapria; species Sapria himalayana. The sequence continues at coordinate 31,673 of JAREIK010017307.1, forward strand.
TTTAACAATTATATTAATTACTACTTTGTTATTAGAAACCTTATCAAGAGTAATTTTAACTATTTTATTTTGAATATTATATTTTCTACTATATATTATATACTAATATGGCAGGACCATCATGTAGATGGATAGTTTTAGAAAATTTTAAAATTTTTTATTAAATTTTTATTATGAATTTATTTAGTGGGTGATGAGATATATGAATGATATATCATTGAGACTATTCTAAATATCAAAAATCATGAATATTATTCTACTATATTTTTTAAAGTTATATTATATTAGATATTTTTTTTAATTTATAATATTTTATTATGTTATTTTTATTTGTGGATCTGAGTCTTATTATAAGTAGGTTAGAGATATATGTATGCATAATATTTAGAGGTGTCAAGTGGGCTGAGCAGCTAGTGAATGGTATGAGGCATGGCCTAAGCCATAACTTGTGTCATGCTGGGATGGAGTTGGCCCTTCCTAGTGTCGGGACAAACATGACTCATGTGCCCTGTCTTGTGGCCCATGATCGAGCTTGAGTGGGTTTTGGATCCTGAGTGGTGTAGTATTTTACAATAAAATAATTATCGCACATTTTTTTAATTTTGTTTTAAGTTTTTATTTTAAATTAGGTTTATGATTATTTAATAAATAGAAATATTTAAAATAAAATAATAAATAGTGAATATAATGATGATAATTTTAAAAATGCCATGTTAATAGATAATAATGATAATTTTTCAGAAAGGTCACATAATGAAATTAGGTTTTTTCTAATAGTATGACCTAAATTTATTCTTCATATGAGAAATAAAAAATTAGATGAATTTTAGTAGTATAGATGTATTAATCCTAAAGGTCAAAATAACACAATCTAGCTCATGCTGGCATGATTTGGTTTGAATTGGCATGACTTGGTATGCTATGTCCTGGCATGATCTGACATGACCCAATATTTTGTATGCCAAATGAACTATGTAGGGGCAGAGTAATCCTTCTTGTGCCTTGCCTGCTATGACATGAAACGATGACATGCTTGGGCCATCATGAAATAGGATGTGTCAGGACATCATGATTTGTTTGACATTTCTAATAATATTGACTATCCTATGATTATTTAAATATTTAATTAGAAGAATAATAATTATAATTAATTTAGTTATGTATTTTGTCTCAAAATTATTGTGATATATGAATATTGTCAAAAAAACTATATTAGATCTAACTTAAAATATTTCACCACTCAATTGAATTTTTTTATGATATAATATATAATATTTTTTAGTAGATTGATCATCATATCTTGTAAGGTGATTAGTGTGACATGTACACTTACATGTGTGTATATCTTTAAATAATATATATAGTGTCAATTCTTTCTTGACACTATTTTTATTTTTTATTACTTAAAAGTAAGTTCATAATACTGAAAGTTGCATAATTTTTATTTGTGTTTTTTAGATAGAAAATATGTATGAGTTGAGATTATTAGAGGAAATATAATTTTGGCCTAACTTTTTGATATGATCGTTGTTATCTATGATTATATTAAATTTATTATCTTTAAATTCAAGATTTGATATTTTTTTATAAGTATTTCTAAATTTTAAATTAAATTAATAATAAACTTTCAAACAAAGAAAAAACATGCTCCATATTTGTAATTGATTTGGTAGTAGTATATATTTTATTTTTTTTACAACTTATTTCATATTTACTAAAATTAATTATATATGAGTGAGGAGAGTAATATGAAAAGAGAAATTCAGAGAAATGAGAATGGAACTCAAACTTTTTAATCTTTGTTTCTAAATAATTTATAGATAAAAAATTATATATATATATATATATATATATATATATTAATTTTTTTATAATTAATATGGATAGAAATTTAATAATCATTTAATTTTTGGTGTGTAACTATTGGAAATAATTTAGTAGCTATCTTTTAAAACCAGCAACATCGTATAAGTGTCAAATGGGCCATCTCATGTTGGCATAACCTATTTTTTGATAATCCAGGTGTGTCACTGTGCCGTGCATGACATGACACGACTTGAATAGTGTTTGCTCGGCATGGCTCGCATGGTTTAAAACTGGGCAGAGTTTGGCCATGTTGTGCTGTGAAAGGCCATGTCGGTTTGTGCTCGGAGGCTTCCAGCCTGGTTGATCAATCACAGGTTGTGGTTTATAATTTTAATTTTTTTTTTGCAATTTTAAATTAAATTATCCATTAATCATTATGAGTTATGACTTGAGATATTATATTATTTCACATAAAAAAAGTAAAATCATTAACACAAATAATAAATTTTAATATTCAAAATGCCAAAAAACCACATTTATATTCCAATCCCAAAAATATAAAATAACATGTCACAACTCATCATATAAAAATTATTAACCATAATCATACAAGCTCAATCATTAATCTCAATACCAATTAGTGTAAATATGCTACCGATCATTATTGTGTAAGTGTTTGATGGTATCACTAGTGTTTGACTTAATATCCTCAATAACTTCTTCCTCTTGTTTAATATGTTATTATCTGTCAACAATTTCTTCCTCTTGTTTCAGGATGATCAAGGATGCTCAATCTCAAAATATCTTAATCCTTTATGTATATTAGTATCTCAATGATATCTGATCGTAGTCTTGATTATTTATTTGAAATAATATTGATTGCAACTGAGAAAATATATTTTGATGTTATGCTCAACATCGAAGGAGTAAGTAGTTTCTGTATCATCTTTGACAATAAGAGATTTATGAACTCATGATTTTCACAATTATGAAATATCAAGATTCATGTTATCATTATATGATAAAATTGAACTTTGATCGACATCTAAGTACTGAGATAGTTTGTTCTTATTTAATGGTTCACTCCATTATTTCTCCATTGCTAACTGAATACAAAAATCATTGTTTCTAAATATAGTGTTCATATTCTTACTTAGAGTTTGACTATAATTATTATTATATCTAGTATTATAATATATAAATAACGCAGTAAACTTTTTGTAAATGAATTCTTTAAGTTAGTATTTCTGGTTCATACACGTGAATATTTATATTAAAATATTTTCTTCTATTTTTATCTTAATCTTAGAATTCATGTAGACAGTCATATAATAAAAAGATGAAATAATGTACCAATGTTTTATGTACTTTATTTTTATCTCAACAGGTATGTCGCTAAATTTAGGGATCTTTAAATTTTCTAAATTTGTCACTAATGTTGCATATGCACGAGTATGATATAAGTGATGAGAGTATAAACATATGATTACATGTTCGTCATTTCATAAAATATATTCAGGAATTTTATAAATAAAATTTTTGTATCATAGTATTTTTTATCAATAATAAGGCCATCACTTTTATTATTGACGTAGTGGGATATCACATGTTCGTATCAAACATATGACTCCAACATAAGATAAGTGTAATTCTAATGATATCTTATATTTATTTTGAATTTTTTTAGGCCCATAGACAAATATATGTATTTTTTAAAAGTGAGAGAAGCAATCTTATCTTCATTTATACTATTTGGTTAATGATGTAACATATGTATTTATCGTTAAAAAATTATCCTAATGGCTCATTTTTAATGATCTTAACAAATATGTTAATTACTACTTTTTTGTTAGATGTGTTATTAATATATAATACTAAATATTTTATTTTGAATATTATTATTTTTAAAGATTTTCATCACATTTATATATTACAGAGTTATCATGTAGATAAAGAATCTCTAAAAATTCTAAAATCTTTTAATTAAGTATTCATTTAGAATCTATATAATGAGCGGTGAGGTATGCAAAAGATGTATAGTCGTGACTAGTCCCTATATTGGATTTCACGGATTCCATGTCATTATATTGCTTAAATTTATTAGTTATTATTATTTTTTAATTTATAATATTTTTGTATGTCGTTCATACATATAAACCTGAAATTCTATGATATATATGATGAAAATAGCTATGCATGATATTGATTACCCTAGTATTTTCTAAAAAATTTAATCGAAAGACTTAATGTAATGATCAGTTTGATTTTGTTTTCTTTCTTTAATTCGTGGTAGTATATGAAATGATTCAACAAAGAAGCCGAATTATATCCAACCTAAAATACCTTATCACTCATTTGGATTTGTTTAGTATTATATGTACTATATTTTTAATATTATAATTAGTATGCTTTTCTAGGTGATTAGTTCTACACGTACTTATATATGTATATTTTTTTTTACAATATTTGTATTGTGTCGATTCTTCATCGCTACGTGAGTCTTTCGATTAGATTTAATTTTTTGGGGAGCCTTGGTCTTGCCATGCATATGTCCTAGCCTAGAGCTGTCAACCGGGCTGGGCTTGGCTGGCACTTGGCATGACATGATTCGGTCGTGTTTGGGCTGGCTCGTCACTGGAATTTCTCGTGCTTGTACCCGTGTCGTGCTTGTTCATGGCATCAACTATGCTGTGCCGTGCCGAGGCCTACCGGGCCTTCTGCCGTGCCGTGCCGAGGCCAACTGAGCCTTGTACCGTGCTTGGCCTGAAATAGTACCGTGGCTCGTTGGCACGGTATCTTGGCACGAGCCTAGAAACCTCCTCAATGGTAGAAGCCGAGCCTGACAGGCAAAACTCATTGACCCCTGATAGTGAAGAAGCATCGCGACGGGAGGCGGTGCGCCGTTAAACCCAAATTTTTTTTTAAAATTATGGTTCGGCTTGATTGGGCCGAACTGGGAGGATTAGTGCCGTGGGCTTGTGCTGGGTTGATCTCCACATAATCGTGCTGGGCCAGACAAGGAGTGGTACAGTAACCATGCAGTGCTTGGCCCGGCACGGAAACATGGTCTGACCAGCTAAAAATTGGCCGGGCCAGCCAGACACGTTTTGTTTGACACCTCTATCTGGCCCTAACGAGGCCCAACTCTTGTTCGACAGTGCCTTGGGCCGGCTTGACCCAGGTCCATGCATTGTTTTGCACTTTGCTATGTCGAGCTAGGCAATGCTCAGTCGGGTCGTGCTCGCGCATCCGGTCTCACTTACCACCTTTATGACAACGTTAGGTAGTAATGGATGTTCATTTTGATCATGCCATGAAGGCCTCGAACATGAACATGTGGTCACAAAAGCTGAATTTGACTTAAGTAGTTAGTATATTTTTCAAAAATACTCTGCATCATTAGGCTGTTACCTGCTGGGGCGTGACCCATGTCCCATTACACACCCTTGCCTGATCATGGATTATCATGCTGGTGAACTGTGCTATCAGGCTAGACATGTGGGTTGCGCATAGCTCAGCTTGAGGAACTCTTGGCTCTAGCCCAACACTGCATGAACTTTGCCTCAGGCTAGCAAGTTCTAGTTCCAGGCATGATTCTGGATTATTGTGTTGGGCCAGACATGGCTAATTTGGTCAAGTGCCTCATGTGGTGCCCTAACCTTTTTCCCCACTTGACTCTTATAATATTTATGTAGATTGAGATACAAGTTTTAAAGTTATTTAAAATTGTATGTAATTTTTTTTTATTATGACTCGATACTTTCTAAAATGAGATAATATAATAAAAACAAACATGTGCGTCCTAATGTCATTAAGAGATGTAATATAATTGGCAAAAGAGGGAGAAAGTTACAAGCATGGCAAAATTTATGGAATATAATATTATCAATTTTATATTTATTCTTGAAAGTACTCGGAAAATCTAGATTATAAGAATTAACTCAAGAATTTTCTAACTTCTCATAAGATTTTTTTTTGTTCTAGGTCGGTTGCATGACATTCAAAATATTAAAACGCAAAGACCTAGTTGTTTAAGTCTTTCATATCTCAAGTATCAACTTGTTTGGATTTTGGATTGAACACAGAGATTTTCTCATTTGGATAGGGAGATGTTTTTTAAAAAAATCTTAGTATCTTTGGATTTTTTTTTTGTTCTTTTATTATTTTTTTGTTTTTATTTTATTTTTATTTACTTTATCTTTTTTATTTTTTTTATTTTTTAACTTTTTTATTTTTGTTACTTTTTTATTTTTAATTTTTTTATTTGTTAATTTATTATTTACTTGTTTATAGATATGTTGACTTGAGATAAGAATTATTATAATGATCTAACAAATTTGGATTTAACTATTGGGTGACACTTCTAAATAAAAGTATGTGATTCAAATATTACTTGAAGACTGAAAACAATTTAAGAGAAGTGCAAATAAAACTTTGTGATTTTAATATTATTTGTGAATCCTAACACTATCTAGAATTGTTAAAAAATAAATTCTTCTCAAATAATGTAATATTAATATTAATTGGTACTTAATTAATATTTTTAAAATAATTTATTTATCTTTTTTTAATACCAGCGTAATGAAGAATGATCTATTTTATTATTTTGGATATTATTTTTTCACATGTTATGAAGAATTCTAAGTAAATTAATTCTTCTCAAATTTTTTTTAAAAGATAACCTAATAAATATATTTTTATGATGTAAGATTTGAAAAAGCATAATAAAAAAAGTATGAAAAACATATAAGGTTAATTAGGTAGTTGATAGATAAAGCTGTATTTTCTCAAATAAAATATTAAAATATTTCTATAATAGCAAAGTATTTTAGTCTATTTAATTAAATGATTATTGTTTTTGAAATTCTATTAGGTGAGTGGGTACATAAAATCTGGCAAATAATTTTGTTATCAATATAGTAAATATTGAATCTATCAATTATTTACTTAAAAATTTTGATAATCGTTATAATTTAATTTTTTTTTGTTAAATAATTTTTTTATTTTTTTATGAGAACTTAAAAAATAAAATAATCCGAGATTTATTTCAAAAAATTGCAACTATAATGCATATAATCATTTAAAAATAATAAAATATTTTAAGTTATTTAGGGTCTCAATTCTAATAAGTCCTTAAATATATGAATGAATTTGATCGAAGGTGTCTTTTCTCACATAAATTTTTATAAGCAGGACAACTTACTTTAGTATTCTTTTTTATGGCAGGCTTCATAATCTAACATAATGAAATCGGTAATGTTATAATCTAAAATTCAGTTTGATTAGAGACTGATGGTGGTGTTAAATGAATAAACAAAAAATAAATTACCCTCAAATATTTGGTAGGATATCTAATTATTGTAGAGAAATCATACAAACTACCGTGTTCACTCCAGCAAATTTTTTTTTTGATGTTTTCTGATTCTGTCCAATAATACTCAAAAAAAAATAATATTTAAAATATGTGATTTAGCAATATAAATTATAATAATTGATTTTTCGGAATTAAAAATGTAAATTATAAAGATCAATATTATGATATATAAGAACTCTATGTATTTTATTATTAGCAATATAATATTTAGTGAGTAGGGGAAAAAGTAGAAATAAGTGAATTGTTAAATGTGATGTGATTGGTTGCTCATGAGTGAAAAATATTTTTCACAATCTTATTAGCAAACACAGACACACACACACACAGACACACACACACACAGACACACACACACACACATATATATATATATATATGTATGTATGCATGTATATGTATTAACACATCAAAGACATTTCGCAAGAATTATTACAGATATTCATGGTAGGATTATCTTTTGTTTCTCTATAAACTCTTAGAATTTTGTTTGCTTCTCTCTGATCTCCCCTCTCCTTGTTTAAATCTTTGATTTTCTTCTCTATAGAAAAGTTTTCATTCTTGGTACTCTGGGGTGATTGGATTCGCATTCCTTTTTATGTTTGTGATTTTGTTTAGAATCCCTATGCAGTGCAAAACAATTTTTAGGGGCACAATCAAATCACATGCTGAGACTGCATTGCTATGTGCTTCCAAACATTGAAACTTCATTTAACGATGGATTATCTGAATACCATTGTTCTAAGTTTTCAATTTTTTTTGCTACTTGATGTTTTTATTGCAGGCTGGTGATCAATACCAAGAAGATAATGGAGGGCCAGACACAGAAGAGGGAAGCCAGGAGGAGGAAGCTGTGGTGATAGACGCAGATTCTACTGATGGCACAGTGTTTGTCAATGGAAATGAGGTCGAGGAAGAGTGGTGTACGAATAATGAAGCAACACCATCAGCATAAAAGCAAATATTGGGCCACCGTGAAATTTTGTCACTGGTGATTATTGATTTTAAAGTGTCGTTTTGAACATCACACTGCTTCTCTGAACATGTTTATATAGTATAGGTTTTACTTTGTTCTCCAGTCTTTTGTTCCCGAGTGAAATCTTGCTTCTGTTTAGGCTTAGGTTGACTCAGAATATCTATAGTTTCCTATGTTTCCATGGTACACAATGCCTAAATTCTCAGATATGTAATAGCACTTGTTTTTGCTTTTTATTGGTCAATTTGACATTGTTAGTTCAAGCACAGGTTTGCTTGTTGATCATCAAAGCCTATTTTTTTTTTGTGATTTCTGTGCTTTTATTTTTGCTTTGCAGTATTGATGCCTCCTATCAAAATGATTCCTGTTGCAGCAGATTATGCTTGGTGAGAATACCTGTGTTCCATTCAGGTTGTTTTTTTTTCTTACAGTAATGCATCCCTCCATCTAGCTTTAACAAACATATCATCATAAAATTATATCTCTAATATCATCAAGGACAGTCATATTAGTATCATTCCTCGTGGAGTTTACCCATATTCAATAATTATCCTCTAGATTAATCATAGTTATTTGAGGCATTGATTGAGGTGAGGTGAGATGTTTTTGCCTAGGTGCCTGGGGGAGCCTTGCGTCATGGCACATCTAATTTGTGCCTTTAATAATAATGAGATCATTCATCTTATTGAATATAATTTGCATCTGCCTAGAATGAGATCATTTCTAATGATTATTTAGAATAAATTTAATATGATATCATTTTTTTTAGCATTAGTAAATGATACTAAATATTACGATTTAATTATTTATTTTGAAAATACCCATTAGAAAGTTATATATAACCAAGTCGTTATTAAGATGTAATATCTTATAAAATTATAATATTTTTATATTTAGTTTTCTGTTTAAATCATCACAGTGAATAGTGATACAAACAACATACATAATATTTTGTTTAGTTTATATATTAGATGTCACTAATATCATACAAGTATGTTTTCTAAGATTCTAAATTATTAAATATTTATTATTTAAAATATTTTATAATATCAAATTTATAGTTACATGTCGACCACGAGAATCTATGATGTGTGAATTGAATATATTTTTGCATATAATATATTTATCTAAAGTCTTGAATAAATTTAATTGGAATATGTAAATTAGTAATTTTGCTAATTATTGTTTCTCTTACAAACTAATGGCTATAAATGAAGCAATCCACTGAATTTAAAGTAGATTAAAATTTAATTATGTAACGGTTAAGTTGGACATTTCTAGGATCTAATGAAGTGAGTCGCTGAACATTCCAATTCATCTAATTTGAGATTGTGTGGATCGAGTATTAGCCAACTCATTATCATCTCAAAAATAAAATTCAACAATCAACATTTAAAACTCACGTGCTGAACTAGGGTTTGGTATTCAATGGGTGAAATTGCTTTATCTGGTCACCTATATCTTTATATTTTATTTGGAAGTAACTCTCAATAATTCTCCCCATAATAATCACTCATGGCATTACATAGCGAACATGGAAATAAAATATCACGAAGCAGATCAATTTTGTCACTCTCAATCATATTCATCTTAGTTGTGAATATCTCCAATAATTATCTTAAAGAGGCTCCTTAGTCAAGTGATTTTTTTTTTGCTGACCAAAAAATAATGTTCAAACTTCAGTAGCTTGTGTATTATTATGCTGCCCAAGATTTTAATCTTCCTCATCATTCAAACAAAAGAACAAAGCTGTTTTTTTTTTTACCCTTATTTTGTTTGTTATTTATTCTTGCTTTGCACAGACTGCACTTTCCCGCAGTACTTGTACATAGAATTTGTGTACAATACAAGGCACACACCACACTCACAGTGCTGGATATTTTACCACACAATGCACGCCGTTTCACACGCATCCATATTATATTACACATGCCATTGCACAGTCACATGATGCCAATAGTGTGCTTCCATCACACATACATTATGTGCACACACTTTTCGGGCATGCAACACACATTTATGCTATTATAGGATGTGTTCCATTCATATTATATTACATGCACACAATGATTATTCTAATCTCGTTACTTAGGGTTTACACACCTACAGACTTTGATATCATATGGAAAATGAAAGCAAATAGGAATAACTTCCACAAACTAAATAGAAATGTGTATATAGGATTTCCTATAAATACAATACGAAATGGATTAGGTGCTCTGCTACTTAAAAAAAAATTAAAAAAAAAAAGAAAAAAAGAAAAAAAAAATAAATTGTAACATCTGCAAACCCAATCTCGACTGAATAAAAATAAATAACATAAAAAAAATATCTAGAACTATAATTAAAGTTAAAATAGTTTGGGGTAGCCCATAAATGGCGCTAGGTTTTTTTTTTAATGAGACATTTTGATACACACACGTTGGGACTTTTAATGTGACATTTTGATACCCACACAAACTAGCTTAAAGAGTGGAAACTCAAGTTATTTTTAACCATCATAGCATGTTAGAATTGTTTTGATGTGGGACTTTGTTACACACATGTTAGTAGTTTTGATTTCGAGACTCATTATTATTAATTTCTTTGATTTTCAGAGATAATACTATTAAAATATTAGCGGCTCTTATTCTACGCAAGAGTCTTGTAAATGGGTTATGACCTCCATACAAACACAAACACACGCGCACACACACACACACACACACACTTGTCTTCTGATCATCAAATTAAATTAACATTATAATTTCTTTATATCTGAATTAATAAACATACAAATATTACCTAAAGATTTATTCATGATGTTTTCAGTCTTGGGTGTGTTGTCCAAAAGGAAAAAAAATTAGCATCCATGCCTGGTGCGTATCTTTGTTTGGATAGAATTATCTATCAAAAATTAGATGCAATGCTGATGCTAAAAAAGTATCAAAGCCTGTGCACTCATGATCAGATTTTTTTTTGAATTTTGTAATCCCCAACTCATTATTTCTGATAATAATAATGTTAATAACATAAATTAGTAAAAGAAGACTTCAATGTGAACTCATGATAAAAATGTGAGAAATCAAAAATATAATTATTCAACTCAAAACATACACCGTGAATAGAATGTCTTAAACTAAGTCCTCGTAGATTATTTTTGCCTACATAATTTTTTTTGTAATCAACAAACAAAATTAATGTCGATTTATGAATGAAAAGTAGGTTGTTACTTATATACCTCTTCTTAATCTTTATGTAAAATATATTTTTTTACATATAGTCGATATGTAGATACCATGTAAGTCTATCAATTATAAGAGAGAGTCTTGGTTGATATCATCTCATCCACTAAAATATTGTATCATATAATCCATCTTGTGCATCTATATAGATCTTTTAGTTACCAATTAGGTTTTACAATTTTAAATCTTATTTTGAAAATTAGTTTCTATAGTGAACATTTTTTTGCAACTAATTATTTTTTTTTGAGTAATTAGATACTAGTTATCAAATTCTATTGAAATAAAAAATATCTCATAAAATAGGTTCTCGTGACTACTTTAGGCCATACATATTCAGTAATTGGTAGATTATATTTGATGATTCTATTTGAAACTCATTTTTATGCTCTATATATATACCTCAACCTTTTTAAAGTTATAATAAGAAAATATATTTTACATATCTAGCTTGTTATATAAATCGCAATCTCTATATGTTCTTTTAATTATAAGATGCTATAAGAAAAATATGATTTCTTGATAATAAATACTAAATATTGGTTTAGCCATGAGAACCTAATGTTTTAGTGACGAGGATAATATTTGGCTAATATTTGATTGCAATCTACATATTAGTTATTGGAGAATTTGTATCTTGATAATACATACTAAATATTTGAGTGGATTTATTTTTTTAAATTTTGATTAATGACTTTTATGTTTGCATATTGTTTTGGCATCATATTGAATAATTATATGTGACCAACAATAAAACTTTTTGAACGCCGTGACCTGGATATGAAAATCGGATTGAACTGTCAGTTAAATTGGTTTATCCAACAAATGATAAATGGACCTAGAGGTATCAGAGGGGTTTTGTATGCAACACGACCTGTTTGAGTGTGACATGATCATGGTACTATACTGTGATGAATATGGAATGGGAACTAGTTGGCTTGCTTTGCATGGCAAGGTTGTGCTTGGCCAAGAGTGGGTAGTGCTGGTTTGGGCTAACATGAATTGTCTTTTTTTTTTTTTGCCTTAATCCTAATATGATTTATCATTATTTGAATTTATTTAAATTAAAATATTAATGTGTAAATCAAATTAAAAAATAGCATCAAGATTTAAAATGGTAAAGTGCAATAAAATTCAATATCTAATATAATATATACTTCATACTTCAATAAATTTTAGTGTATAAATAAAAACAAAATGATAAAAATAAATACACAAAAACACCATAGCATAATATAAGTATTATATGAATTAAAAATTATTAATGATCATTTGTTGTCTGTAGTTTTGAACTGTATATGAAAATATAGTTAGAGGTGTCAATGGGTCAGGTAGCTTGGGCAAGGCCTGAGGCATAGTTTGACTGAGTTGTGCATGGCTTGGCATGACATGGTCCAAAATTATGATCAGACCCAGGTCGTGATGGCTTGAGGCATGCTCTTTGTTGTGTTGGGCCAAGTGGTGCCGAGCTACTTATTGGGCTAGGCAAGACTCGCCTAGCCTATTGGCACGGTCCAGCAGCATGAGCACCTAGCGTGGTCTAGAATTTGGATTGAATTTTGGGCGAGGTTTGATTAGATACTTGCTTGACTTGCCTAATTAAAAAAAATAATTTTTTATTAAAAAAAGGCCACCCTGCTTTGCCCTTCCCCGCCATGCCCTGCCATGCCCCACCTTTTACACATGCAACGTGGTGGGGTTTTTTAGACCCCACTTTCCCATAGGCTGAATGCTTGATTCCTGAAATGAACGTCTAAATTGAGACTAATCAGATTGTCGAAGATCGAAGCTTTTGGAAGTTGCGTTTGGCTTGGTTTCTAATGGTCCAAAAAATTAAAAAAAAATATTAAATTTGTTTTGCATCCATGTTGTTGAATGCATTTCCTAAGGAAATAGCAGAAGATTTGATTGCTATAGGGTTTTTGACATATTTAATTATTAAATAATATAAAAAATATATTTTTTAAAAATCACTTTATATAAATCTTTCACTCTCTCAAGTCTCACACTCCTACTCTCTTCTTTATATTTTCTCTCGTCTTGTCCTGCTTTTCGATTTGGCTTTCGCTTTGCTCTCGAGTGCTAACAGTGGTTTGATGTAGCTTCGACAAAAAAATTGAATGCTATGCGGGTGTGGTTTTTGATTTTTTTTATCATATCCTATTAGTAAATCAGTATTATTTTTTATTTTTTATTTAGTTGTTTAATTTTACTAATATCAAATAAAATAATTTTTATTTTAGAATTTAGAATATAATTCATAAACTAGAATAAATAAAAATGATAAATAATAAATTTAATGACAATGAAATTAATATTAACATAAACATACTTCATATTAATAATTATAATCCTACGAAAAGGTCCAAGATCGAAATTATATTTTTTCCTATTACATCAACCCAAACTTAACAATTTTAAAAATAAAAAATTATAAAAATATATCTAGTTTGGATTCATTTTTACATTATACAAAATAAAAATAATAAGGATATTGATAAAGAAATGATATAATACAATTTTTATAATAAAATATACTTATAGAAGTGTGTATGTTACTAGGCACTTAAATTGATATGTCGATCATTGTATAAAAAAATATAGTGTATTAGATCCTAGGTAAACCAATTTGAATGGTGGGACCTTTTAGTCTAGATCTAATTTAGTTTTTATGTTGATCCCTTTTATATAATGTAATTAATTAGGAAGGAGATACATGATCAAATTGATCATCGTAATAGCTTTTCTGATTAAATTTTTGAAGGATTCAATGATAGTTAATATCATGCATGTTTTTTATTTAGTCTGCATATTATAGGATTTCTAATTTTACAGATAGGAATGATATATTATAATATTATAAGTTAGAAAATAAATAATAACTAATAAAATTATGTAATATAGTGTCGTTATGTTTGTGATATCCAATATTTTTGAATTTATTATTGATTACTATATAGATTTTAACTGGATACTAAATAAAAAAATATTAGAGTTTTTAGAGATTCTTTATTTTCATGATGACTCGGTCATATATAAGTATATGATAAATATTTTTAGAGAATGTAATATTCAAAATTAATTATATATTATTTCATTTGATAACGTATCAAACAATAAAATAACAATTAAAATATTTGTTAGATCTTCAGAGTGGAGGTGTCAAACGGGACGTGCAGGGCTGACCCGACCCGTTTTTAACTTGCTCGACTATGCTTTCATGCTGGCCATGCATGGTTTTGTAGATGTCAGCCCGGCACGAGCCCTTGGCATGAATCCGCCTGGTTCGGCTCGGTCGGGCAGAACTCCTAATTTAAAAAAATTAGGGTTTTGGCATGCGTCGTAATACCGATGCATCGCGGAACAGCGCACCATTGCGTCACCGCTCAGTCGAACCCCCAATTTAAAAAAATTAGGGTTTTAGCGTGCGCCATCGCGCTGCCCCACCTCCGAAATCTTAATTTTTAAAAAATAGGGTTTCTCGGCTCGTGTCGAGGTACCGTGCCAATGGGCCATGGTACCATGCATGACCATGCACGACACGAGGCCTGGTTGGCCTTGACACGGTACGGGCACAAGCACGGGAAGTTGTGCTGGCCTAGGCACAGCTGAATCGTGCCGTGCCGGGCCGACCAGGTTGACACCAACTTCAGAGTTGGGCTATTAAGAGATATTTTTCATGTTAAATGTATATGTTACATCATTAACTTGATAATATATTATAAGCGGGGATGGATATTATTTTTTTATTTTAGAAAAAATACATAACTCATTAAAATTCTTTTTCGATACCTACCAAAAAATATAAATTTGGTAATTTTTATTTGTGCAGGTCTAAAGATAAAGAAATTTCAAATGAATATGAGACATTTTTAAAATTTTATATTTCTCATATTTCAAATGAGTCATATGTTAGATATAGACATGTGATATTTGACTACGTCAATAATCAGAATAACGAACTTATTATTGATGATAGATATTTAGATACATAAATTTTTATTATGAAATTTCTGAAGATTTTTTATGACACGATAAATATGTGTTAGTTGGTTTATATTTTTAACACTTGTATTGCACTTAGATACATATATAATATTTGTGGTATATTTAGGAAATTTAGAGATGTCCTAAAATTTAGTGATATGACTATAAATATAGAAATCAAATATTTAAAGTATTGACTCATCATTCTATCTTTTTATTATATTACTATCTATTAGAGGTTTCAAACGGGTCAGTCTGGCATGGTCCGGCCTAGTTTTATGCTGCCCAACCGGGCAACTAGCCCAGCACGGTGTCGCAGCCCGAAAATTGTCAGTTTCGGCCTGGTTTGAGTCGTATAAAACCTTAATTTTCTTTTAAAAAAATTGTTTCAGCAGCATGCAACCGTGCTTTCATGCTTCATTGTCCTTTTGGGGCTCGGCGAGCCTCACCTGTCGGGCATCAGCTCGTATTGATCACGTTTGGTGCCTGATCATGCTTGTTGTACCCATGTGCCTTGCTGGGCACGGGCAGTAGTGTGCCGTGCCGGGCCGGGTCGGCCCGGCCTGTTTGACACCTCTAAGATTAAAGTGGAAAATGTAGATGATATTTTGATATATATATCATCGTGCATGGATCAGAAATATCGGTCCAAAGGGTTTATTCATAATAAATTGATTGAATTATTTACATACTATGATATTAGTTATGATAATTGTAATAGTCAGACTTTAAGTACGAACATTGACATTGTATTCAGAGATGACCTATCTATTCAGTTAGTGAGAGAAAAATGAAATGGACTATCAAATATGAGCAATTTGTTTCTGTATATATATATATATATATATATATATATATATATATATATATATATTAATTACTGCTTAATCATATTACATAATGATAATATGAGCTTTAATATTTTATAATAATAGAAATCATATTAGTTCATCTATCTATTGATTTCAGTTAAAATATATTGATTTCTTTGGCGTCGAGCATAGAATTAAAATTTATTTTTTGTTGTAGTCAATGTGATTTCAGTTAAAAGATTGATACTGCAACCAGATATTGTTGAATCACTTGCATGAATGAAATATTGATAGGATTCAAGAATGAATATTAAGGATCATTCTTAAAGTAAAATAAGTACGGAGGAGTTGCTGGAAGATAATAACTTGTGGGACTTTGAGGAGGTTGAGCTCACCGCTAGTTATATTATCTGATGCTTACGTGATGATGATCAATTTTACATTTATATCTATTAACATTAGGATTGAGCTTGTATGTTACTTGATTATGATTGACGAATTTTATTTTATGTTGTGAGTTGTAACATTGTATTTTTTTTTTATTTTTTATTTTTGATTGGTTTGAATGTTAATTGAATATCTTTTTTATAAATATATATTTTTGATTATTAAACTTTGTTATTTATGATTTGTGTTAATGATTTTTTTTTGTGATTTATGTGAATTAAATAAATAATATAATTTCACAACTTTTAATGAGTAAATTAAAACTTGAAATTTATAAACAAAAATTAAAAATCATTAATTCGCCACTAGAGGGGGTGAGTCGAGTTAGTCTGGGACTCTTGGTGGGCCATGGACCGTGACTGGTCGATTTAGTTAGCTAGTCCTAGGCTCCTAGCTAAGCTAGTATATTCAGCTCGAACCAGCACGACTAGGCATGACCTAGAGGTGTTAAACTAGCCGGGCCGCCTTGGCCCCGTTGTGATGTGCTGACTTGTGGGCACATCACGCGTGACCACGCACTGAATGTGGTCAATACGAGCTGATGCCTGACAGGCGAGGCTTGCTGAGCCCTAAAAGTACAAAGATGTGTGGTGGTGTGCTGCCGAAATTCTAATTTTTTTTTTTTAAATTATGGTTGTCTGACCATAACCGGGCTGAACCTGGTGTTTTTGGGCTGCAGTTCCGTGCCGGGTCAGGCACGACATGGTTACTGTACCATGCCGTGCCTGGCCAGGAACGGTAGCCTGTTTGGGCAAACTAAAACTGGGCTGGACCTTGCTGGATCGGGCCTTTTGAAACCTCTAACATGATCTGGCTTGAATTTGCCAGGTCATGGGAGGGCAGACCCATCACGATATGCTACAGTACCATACCTTGGATGGCATGACATGGTTCACGAGATGGAAGGCTTGCCTCTGCCCGCCTCTTGAAATTAACTTGGTTTCGTGCCTGTTTGTGCTGGACACCTGTACACGGACATGATATTTGTTAACTTATAATTGAGATAGCGTGATTTGTGCTCTCATTGCACATGTCGCGTTGTCATCGCGTCGTCCATCACTATATTACCTGATGCATGTCGCCTGTTTCCACGTCGCTCCTTTGCTCCGTTTCGTGCCACGTGCCAGGCACTCGGGCTGTTTTTCCTTGGCAAGGCACGACATGAGTCGTGCTGTGTCATGCCTTTGGGGTACTGGATTTCTGGTAACCCATAACTTTTTGGGGTACTTCCGGGCTGTTGGACCGTGCCAATGGGCCAGACACATGGGCTATGTGCCTATCACAGTTCTGGTTTGTGCCCCGGCAGGCCCGGCTCTGCCGGGCCATGCCTCCTGTGGTGCCACGGCGGCCCTCCCCACTTAACACTTCAAAGTTCGAAGAGATTAAACTTTTTATTTGTCTAAAATAAAAAGTTCGTCCTAAGAGATTTGGTTCAGGCCACCCATGGTTTGATTTAAAATTTATTCACTCTCTAATATAGTTGTCACAAAGGTTGTATTGTGCCCCATATATTCTTGTGCAAGTTAATTTCATATATAGTTGTCACTAAGTTTCTGATTCTCTAACACATAATACATGTAATTTATTATTACTATTATTATTTTTATTATGATAATTTATTATTTTTAGTAAAAAACATTGATGATGAAAAATGTTGCTGATATTATTCTTAATGCAGGAATAAATAATCTCATCTCAGGCAGCGTTCCCTATTTAATCTTGTAAAAATGTTTTTTTTTTTTTAAAGTTTGTTTATTGCTGTTCTACTTTCTGTGGTTTTTCTTTCGGCACCATGTTGCTGCTGGTCATGTTTTGAATAATTACCAACAGTACTGAATAATGTGGTTGATTGTTGGTCCAACAACTATTGTTTCTAGTTGCTAAAATTAAATAATTTATAAAAAAAATGTAAACAATTAAAAAATATCCAAATGCAATAACACCTAGCAATTCAGTTTCTAATAATGATTTGCAAGCCAGCTGTCTTCATCACTTAGCTACACATTTTAAGGAGACAGTAATGGTTGACGTACATAAATGGGTTGAGCAAATGGGTTGAGCAATAACCATTTAGAGCAATAAATTTTATGCAATAGTATATACCGATTGCATAAAATTTGATTCAAACTTTTGTTAAGCAGTCTTCTTCAAGACTAACCATGCTTTGTCGAAGCGCAGCTAGCTCTAGTTTCGTAGGGAGTTGAAGAATGGTGTGATACCAGATGAAACATTGTACCATCAGCCATTGTCTTTTGAGAGAATCATTAATGATGATATGAACTTTAAACGTGACCACATTAGAACGAAAGTTTCTTGTTGAACAAAACCTTCTTTATTAGCCAAAAAAATGTTCATTACCATCTATGTGAGCATTATGTTATTGATAAATAGTATAAATTAAAGTTTACAAATTATAATTTTAGAAGCAAAACTATCTTAAAATTGATTCATTTTGATATTTGAGAATCACCAATTTTTATATATTGGAGGTACAATTATAGAGGTTGTAAATGGGTTGAGCAATCCTAGAACTGCCTACAAAATCTAGCAGACATGACATGATGTAGCCAAACCCATCCCTGTAATAGGTTCAGGATGTGTCGAGCCAAGGGGATCAACCTATGTGTCCCACAACAGCATTAAATATCATGTACATAAATAGCTTGGACCACAAATGACCTGCGAAATCGACCCTCCCGTTGCCAAAATCAGCATTAAATAGCTTGGACTAAACAAGCGACAACTATTTAAATTTCACGTGATATGTGAAGTGAAATCTGTACTAATTGTGACATGTTGAATGAGTGCAAATCTTATGAATTCACATATCATGTACTATTTAAATGTCACGAGGACTACTAATCCCTCTTGTATATTTTGTAGCATTAAAGTTTCTTTTTTTATTATTATGAATATAATAATTATAGATAAGGTAATACATATATATATATATATATATATATATATATGATATCATATATACATGTACTGGTATATTTGAAGGATTGTGAAGATACAAGAATGAATCTTTAAATTCTTGTAAATGAATTTTACAAATAATCCAAATAATTTAACATCAAGGATCATCACCACATAGATCATGATCCATTTCTAGTTCCAGTACCATGACCAAAAGTTTAATCTAGAAAACTACATTTTATTTGTTATGTTTTTTTCATTTTATATTTATTATACTTATACTATACATTGTATTTATTTTCAAAAAATTTTAAAACATTAAATATTTATGTGCAATCTAAACCTAAAATATATATTTATTTACTTTTTATATTTTGCAGTCCCTTACTCCCCATCTCAAAGCTCATCTCATATTATCACTCAGCCATTCATATATAGGATTTGAGGCCGCAAGGTTGTAGTAGATAAGTCCTCATCCCAACAATATAAGTAGAGCATTTAGCAAAGACACCTTAGCTCCTAGGTCATGCATTCAACATTGCTAGGGATCGAACTCCTATCCCTAACATTGGTCGGTCTTGCCTATTTGTCAGTTGTACTACCATATTGTTATTTATTTATTTTTTACTTTTTTAGCTATTTAATTTTAAAATATACTTTTTAAAATTTCTGATCTCACTAAATTGAGTCCAGGCTAGGGCTTGCCAAGCAATAGCAATTCCAACTCACATCAAATTGATGAGGCACCACCACACTATGCAGGCATAGCCATAAAGGTAGAGGCTTGAACTCAATCACCATGCTTAAGGTCCTACTATCATAGCCCTCATTGTCTAGGTTGCCAAGCATGGCTTGTTTCATGAGCTAGATTGTGATGAGTTAGTTGTAGGCCCGACGCAACCTTTCACGACCTAGCATGACATGGGTTGCCCAACAAGTCACCGGGTCATGTTGGGCTACCTCATTTTTGAGGCATGCCGAACCAGCATGATGGCTCGGATCGGGACATAAAATAATGGGCCAAGTTGGGTTGACAAATCCTTTTTGACACATTAAATAATTACTTAAAGAGATGTTGGATGTATATAATAAATTTACATTTTTAAAGCACGATTATAACTTGAATATAGAAGAATGTCAAGTATCTGTGGTCATGCAATGTGAAAGAATATACTAATAATAAATTTCATTACTTATGCCAACAAGAAGATATCAAGAGATGGTTTATATTGACATATAATCCACAACAAAATGGGTAATGGAATGGATGAACACAACCTTGTTAAAATGACAAGAATGATATTAAGAAGAATGGCAATGAACAAGTCATTTTGAATGGAATCAATCAAAATAACTTGTTTTGTGATAAATCGATCATTATCTATTATAATTGTTTCGAAGATGTTAATGGAGATGTTCATAGAGATGTGGAAAGGTAAACTAACTAATTATTCTCACTTAAAATCATTCGAAAATCTTATGTACATTATGTTCAATGTCCAACATATATCATTGTTGAATTCAAAATCCAAATATTATATATTCTTGGGATGATAGCTCATTGATGAAAAATATAAATATTATAAGTTTCATTGAAAACTTAAAATCATAATATGAACTTTCATGTCATAGTGAACAAGTATTAATTAACCAACTTATCACTCAAAGTACATTGTAGTGCAAGGGAAAATATTGTGTGTTATCTACTAATAGATAATAGAGAGTCATCAACTTTTTATGAGATTATAAAAAGTTATGAAATTTCTATTTGAATAGTAATAATGCAAGAAGATATTTAAGTTTTCCATAAAACTGATAAATTAGATTTTGTTTCACTACCACAAGGAAGAAATACCAGTAAAAATAAATGACTCTACAAGATTCAACATAATAGTAATAATCAAGAGGAGTGGCATCACACACGACTAGTGGTCAAAAATATGCTCAAAAAAAATGGATCGACTTCAATAAGATTTTTCCCTATTGGTCAAACTGGTTCTGTCGATATGTGTTGCCTCAAATTTATACTTAGAACAACGATATATTAAAATTATATTTTTCCATAATGAACTTAAAGATAAATTTATATGCTCCAACTAAAATGTTTTCCTAAAAAAGACAAAGATAACTTAACTTATAGGTTGACCAAATATTTACATGTCTTAAAACATGCTCTAAGATATTGATATATAAGATTTGATTCTTTCATCATTAATCTTGATTATAATAAACTTGGTTTTGATCATTAATCATTCTATAAAAGGTATGATGATATGAATTCATTATTTGGTAATTGTAAGTAGATGACAAATTAGTAGCAAACCTTAATAAGGAACATATCATTGAGTTAAATACATAGTTAACTAGGGAATTTGATATGAATAATCTAAGACCAACAAATAAGATCATAGGGTTTCAAATTTTTGAGATAGCAATAATAGGAAGATTTGACTTTCATAAAAGAAATATTTTAAGGAATTCTTATGCTACTTCAATATGTAAGATTATATGATATTTTTTGACCTTCTTTCTTTTCATTTCAAGTTATCCTCAAGTAAGTCATAGTAATAAATAGATTGGATGAAAGAAAGATTGGTAATATTTGGCAATAGATAGGTTGGAGGGATAGATTTCAATGAGACATTTCTTGTAGTAGCTAAAATGATAACAATGAATATATTTTTGACAGTAATAGAAACACAACTTCATAAGATAGATGTACATAATGCATATTTCCATGGTAATTTGGATGAGAAAATATACATGCGATTGCCTCCTAAATTTGTATCTCCCACTCCATGAATGATATTTCATTTATGTAAATCATTGTATGGATTGTGTTGTGCTCCCTAGAATTGGTCTGCTAAGTTTTCCACTCTGTTAAAACAATTTGGTTTTACACAATCCAGTGTAGATTAATCTTCATGTAGTTATTATAAGGGTAATATAGCTTTACATATTCTTGTATATGTGGATGAAATGATTATAACTAGTTACTCTCACATTGCTATTGTTTATTTTATAAAGTACCTCATTGCATACTTCCATGTTAAGGAGATGAGCATCATAGAATATTTTCTTGGGGATTGAGATTGCTAATAGGAAATAACTATTTATTTTTCAATGAAAACATGCATTGGCTTTTGTGAGTGAAGCTAGGTTGTTGGGGCCCATCCTATTTCAAATTTGAAAGAGCAAAACCACATCTTAGCTTTCATTGATAGGAAAAAGTTTTCCAACTCTTAACAATATTGCCATCTCGCCTAGAGGCTTATTTAGATTTACTTAACTATTAATTGACTTGAATTATGTTATCTGATACATGTCTTAGCTTAATTTATAAGTTATTCACAAATTGAGTGTTGGGTGGCTACTTTATGTGTTTTTAGATATATGAAGGACAATACTGAGCAAGGTCTATTGTTATGGGGGACACAATAATTTACAAATTTTATGATTTCTATGATAGTGATTGGGGTAGTTGTCCAATCACATGGCAACTATTGCCTGATTATATTGGGATGCTTGACTCCTTGCCCATTTCTTGGAAAATGAAAAATAACTCATAGTTTTTTGATCATATGCAGAGGCTGAATGTTAGTTGCTAGTAACTCTGAATTGCAAATTGAAGTAATTAAAATCATTGTTATGGTATCTTTACATTAACCACAAACATCTAATATGTTTGTATTGTGATAATCTAGTTGTACTATATTTTGCTGCTAATCCAATTTTATATGAGAGAATGAAACATATAGAAATGAATTATCATTTTGTCCATGATGAACTTCAAGATGGTCATATAATGGCTTCATACATTTGGATGAAAAATTAGTTGGCATAAATTTTTAAGTGGTTCTTAGAAAATCTTTGATTCTTCATCTACTTTGCAAGTTGGGCTTTCGAGATTTTTATGCTCCAACTTGAGGGGGATGATTGATCATTATAACAAAACAAGTGAATCAACAAAATGAGGTCGTGATTTAGAATTCTTGGTCATGACATGAAGAGTTAATGACACCATTACTTTTTAGTTGCAATCCCAATTGAAGCTCACACTTTATCATCCTGGTCGGGACACCACAAGTCAAGTAGCAACATGAACAAGTACTTACACACACAAATCATGGTGTGACTGTGACATGAAGTGACACTCACATGCATAAGCAAGTTAAGTCATGAATTAGTGTGCACACACATAAGTCAAATTGTGACATCACAAGTCAGGTCGTGAAATGAACTATCATGCACAGACACATAAAGTCAAATTGTGACATCACAAGTTAGGTCATGAAATGAACTAGCATGCACATGCACAAGTCAAGGCTCATCAAAGGATGATATGAATTGAAGATCCAGACTTCTCAAATGAGGAGAGAGATAAGAGAATGTTCAAATTAATTTTAACATCTTTTCAGCATGACCGTTCCTCAAAAAGTTTTTTGATTTAGTTTATTGAATTTCTCAAAAGTAAAGTCAAATATTTCCACTCCAATATTAACTTGTGGGAAGTGTGGAGGATTAATCATCTACTTAATTGTTGAATTTATTTTGCATTTTCTATCGCCAAGCAAGATAGATCACATATTGAATTCAACATCTTCATGTAATCTTGACTAGACTCAAAATTTTCACTAACAAACCTAGTATTCTTATCATTTCTTCTTTGTGGATCTATTTCTATAATTAATTAATTAATTGTCTTCTAGGTAGTACATATCCAACTTTTCTAATATCATTAAATATATCATCCCAACAAGCTCACTTAACTTTAATGATAATGGGCACCAAACTAGAAGAGAAAAGTTGTGCACTAAATACTCACACCTATGAAGTATTTAAGTGTGACTTTGGGACAACCCAAGTCAATCCAGAAGATGCATGAAACCCAAAGGGGTATTGTTGTCGCCCCCGATGCATGTCTGAAAATCACGAGAACATAAAGCCTTAACAATGATTTGTGCCAGAATCCAAGAAAGAAGATTATCATTTGCTCTGAATACGAATTAGATGTAACAGAACATGTGATAGAATAAAATGACATGCAACATTCTATATTCGGTAAGCTTATGCTTGACGCAAATATGTGTTTTTCTGATTTGAAGTTATAGAGCGAAGAACACACTGTTGGATGAAATCATGACTAATCAGCAAAATAAACAAATAATTCTTGATAAAAAACAAAAGAATCACGATGTTTTGGCCCATGCAAATAATGAATATCATAATCATGAAAGAACGGTATTAAAGGTTTCTTCTTGTTTGATTCCAGTTTCAATGAATAATTGAGATTTGATGATAAATGAAAATACATTAAGGGTTTCCCCCTTTGATTCTAGTTTTGATGAACAACCACACATAAAGGATAAGAATTCTAAAATTGATTTGAATATGTCATTTGAACATGTTAATGATGAATATGCTAATGATTAACATGTTAATGATGAATATGCTAATGATTAACATGTTAATGATGAATATGCTAATGATTAACATGTTAATGATGAATATGCTAATGATGAACATGCTCATGCTAATATAAATATGGGCCAACATAGTCATGTTAGATTCAAAGTTAATCTGGAAGAACATGCTTACAAAAATGATTACTCTTTCAGAAATGAGGAGAGAGTAGATAGTCAGCCCCCTCCCCCACTCAGAACATATAGTAAAGGAAAGGCTTCTTTTGAGCATTCTATTTTTGAGAAATAGAAGGTTGGCATATACAACCAAATTGGATTATCACCCTACATGCTCAAATGGTAATGTCTTTTTATGAATATGAGGATTTAGATCGAAGTATAAAATATTGGAAATGCTATTTAGGTAAGTTATTTTGTTAACAAATACTCAGAATAATTTTTATTAATGAAATTTATGAATGAACATTGGAAAGGGAATGCTCAAGCTATCCAACATCCAAGTGGTTGGATTTTCTTCAAATTTGACACATTGGAAGAGATTCTAAATTATGGCCCATATCTTGTTAATGGAAGGCCTTTATTTGTGAAGCCTCTTCCTATAGGCTTCCATTATGTGTAGAAAGAAATGGCTAAAATACATATATTGATTAAACTTCTAAACTTCCCGATGCATCTTTGGAGCCCTATGGGTATAGGCTAAAATTTCTTATGTAAGAGTGCTAGTGGAAGTCGATCTTGACGAAGAGCTATTGCCTGAAATAGTTTTAAATCTTTCAGATGGCTCAAAAATTATCCAACCAAATATAATGTGTCTGAGGTTTGAGACCCTAACAATGGTATATAGGCAATTGCATTGGGCTTGTACATAACTAATGCATGAAAATTATATGGCTGAGGATGAATGGATAAACCCATATACTATTGTCTGGATCAAATGGAGATCATATCCATGAATTGATTATATATCTTCATATGCATGTCGATTATCATGGAGATGATTATCTCGCTGTATACAAGAGGAAATGTATTTGTTGAACTTATAATGGAGGTGATTATTCTGCTTTCTTCTCTGGAAGCACTTGGAAAATATATGTTGGGCAAACTTTCCTCAACAAATAACTTTCTGGATTCCCTCTTATAAAATGATATGGATATCTTGGTTTTATCAAAATATTCTATGATAGTATGATGGTATTCTAAATTGGTGCATTGGGGACTTTGCACATGAAAATACTACAAGTTTAATGAAGAAAGAAAAAGAACTGGAAATTAATTTATAAAAGAGCTATATGAAAATTACTAGCTGGAATATCAAGGTCTTTAATTTCCCAATAAAACAAAAAGAGTTGATGAGACTCACTAATGTCCACTCACTTGATATTATTGATGAAACGGGATAGCCAAATATTAGGGAATAATCAAAAATAGGTTCAAAAAATTCAATTTTGTGGATAATTTTTCTCACCACAAGAATGGGCGAATCCTAGTCTTATGAGACAACCAGACTGTGGAATTGGAAATGTTATATGCATCTGCACAACATATCCACCTCAAAGTGCTGGACAACGATAAGAGAATAATTTCTAAATTCTCATTTATATATGACCCTCACTATGTGGTAATAAGGACTCTACGAGACTCCTTCAACTTAGAGTCTAACACTAAGCCTTGGATTATCTTAGAACATTTCAACTCTCTATTATTGGGATTTGATAAAATTTATGGGTGTACTGTTACGAACTATGAATGCTCGAATTTCATGAACTGCTATTTTACTTTAAGTCTTGAAGACATACAGTCATCGAAGTCTTTTTATACATGGACAAATGGGAGAGTGTCTAACAAGTTGGATAGGACACTAATGAATCATCATTGGCCAAGGCTTGGTCTAGATAGTCATACGCACTACTTCCCCCCGGGCATACTCTTAGATCACTGCTTAGCAGTAGTGACTAAAATAAATGGAACTAACAACAGGACGGTGCTTTTAAAATTCTACAATATGTGGTAATCTCACTCATATTTTATTTTTGTTTTGAAACAAGTTTGGTCTCTTCATATTGATGGCTCAAGCATGTTTGTTATAGCTAGTAAATTAAAGCTATTAAAAGGCCCATTAAAGAAGTTAAATGAGCTCAAATTTGGATATATAAGCACTAGAGTATCTCTAGCAAAAAATGTTTTGCATGAAACCCAGGAAAAACTATTCCAATCCACAAACAAGTCTTCCTTCACAAGGAAGAGATTGATTTAAGACTAAAGCTAAGATAAAATATATTAAACAGAGTGACCGATGTACGAAATTTTTCCACTCTTTAACGAATGCAAGATATTAAAAGAGTAAAATAATCACTTTCACCAACAAAGATGGAATGATGACATTCTCACAAGATGAAGTAATCACATAATTTTTGACTACTTCATGACACTACTAGGAAGCACATCAGGAAGATCAAACATCGATATAGAAATAATCACAGATGAAAAATTAATAGATGATTCATTTTCATCTAAAATATCATTACATTCTCTAATGATGAAATCAAGCAGGCTCTCTTTAGTATGGAGAACTGCAAATCTTTGGGTTCGAATAGTTTTACGATAGAATTCTATAAGCATAGCTAGGAATCTGTTTGAAAGGAGTTGATCAAGGCTATCCAAAGCTTCTTTCATACTGGGAGATTGCATAAACATATTAATCATGCTTATATAGCCCTCATTCCAAAATCTTCTCATACATCCATGGTAAAAGATAACAGGCTTGTCTTTTGCTGTAATGTTATTTATAAGCTGATCTCAATGCTTATAGCATCAAGACATAAATTAGTACTTGATGACATTATAGACCCATCACCAGCAACATATGTAAAAAAAAGATTTTTATTGAATAATTTTTTCATTGCACAAAGTATCATAAGAAAATATGGCTGGAAAAATATATCTCCAAGATGTTTTCTCAAGATAAATTCACAAAAAACCTTTTATATAGTAAACTGGGATTTTCTAATCGAAACCTTGAAGGCTTTCAATTTTCCAGACAAATTCATCAGTATAATTTATGAATGCATTTCAACTCCTTATTCCATCTCCATAAATGGACAAAAATATTGGGTTTTTTAAAAGGAAAGAGAGGACTAAGACAATGTGATCCACTAATTCCTTATTTATTTGCATTATTCATGAAGTATTATTATCGGCTCCTTTATAGAGCTACGAAGTCAAATGAATTCTCCTACCATCATAGGTGTAATCAACTCAAAATTACACACCTCATGTATGCCGATAACTTAATCATCTTCTGTAAAGCTGATAACACCTCATCTGATATTATACATAGATTGATAAGGGAATTTTCAGAAACATCTAGATTAATAGCAATCCCCTCCAAATCAAATATCTTCTTTGGAGGGGTAAATGAAGATGTGAAAATGAAAGTTGTTATCAAATCTGGATTTTTAGGGGTCACCTTCCTTTCACCTTTTTGGGGGTGTCCCTCTCTTCCGGTAGACCTGTAACTTTGCAATTCTTCTCATTACTATTCAAAATAACTTTAGCAATACACCAATGGGCAGGAAAAAATCTTATCTATTGGGGGAAGATAGGAGCTACTTCGCACTGTAATACAAGATATTGAGGGCCACTATTTCTCAATCTTTTTATTATTAACAGTAATAATAAAATCCATTGAAGATGCATGCAGGAGATTTCTTTGAGGAAGTCCTATAACAGAGAGATATCACCCCAAACTGGCTTGGAGTTTAGTATGCATTCCAATTCTAAATAGAGGTATTGGTTTGCTTGATTTATCTACATGGAATAAATTTTTCTTTATTAAAAATATTATGGAGAATAAGCAAAAGGAAGATTCATTATGGATCAAATGGATTCATTATACTTAATTAAAAATATCAAAATATTTCGATATGCAATGCTGTGAAAGAAGACATGCTATTCTAGAAGCCCTTAATCACAGTCATGGACATCTTAATAAACAAAACTGAAGAGATCTCAAATGCACAAAAAATGATGCAAGAATGAGGAGAAGGAAATATAATTGTAGCCAACTCCTACAACTTCTTAATATCTTTTAACGTATGAGAAAATCAAAATGGACTAAAATAATTTGGTTCAAAAATTACATCCCAAAATATGCTATCTATCTTTAAATAGCAAAATTAGGCAGATTAAGAACCAGAGATCAGCTATTCTCAATCCCATGGAAATTTGATTGTGAATTCTATGGAGAAATAGAGACTATTAACCATCTTTTTTTTTTTCAATTAACTGATTGTAAAGGAATGTGGTAGGAAATATGGTGCTGAATGTAAATCAAATATGTAAAAGATTTAATTTCCGACATCTTCAAAATAATGAAAATAGAATATTCATTCGGCTCTCCAATGAACACTCTAAGGAAAGCTACATTTGCTATAATAATATATTATATTTGGAAAGAAAGAAATATAAGATGACATGAAGAAAAATCCAGTGACACCATGATGAAAAATAAAATTGAGATTTACATTGTATTTTGGGAAATATGCTGTAATATGAAAATAGAATAATTTGTATAGAATTTTATAGTTCTTTTTTACTTATTAAAAAATAAATAAATATATCATGCTGTTTATTTATTCTAAATTTCTCTTAGATATCTTCTACATAAAATACTCTTTTACTTTATCAAGTGTTTGTCAACTTCTTTGCAAGTTTACATATTTGAATTTAAATTGAATCAAAACTTACTTATGTATTCAATATAAATTTTATTTATTATTTTTTTAGCATTAAATTTGGTAGAATATATATATATATATAAGTATATATTTGTACAAAGCTAAAACTATTTAAGTTTTAGTACACTACTAATTATAATTATCATTATGCCCTTATCCATTATAAATAATTTACACGTCAATATTGGTAGAATAATTATAAGTTTTAGTACACTACTAATTATAAATAATTTACACTACTAATTATAAGTTTTAGTACACTACTATATTGGTAGAATAATTTACACGTCAATATTCCCAAACAGTGGGGGGGAATCTTATAAATCAAAGTATAATGTTTGAAAGTATTTTTCCAAATTAAAAAGGGAGAATAGGTGTAAAGAAGAGAAAACATTATGTAATTATTATAAGTATTTATAATTATTAGGAAGATTTATGTTTTGGT
Source organism: Sapria himalayana (assembly GCA_029783825.1). Taxonomy (NCBI): domain Eukaryota; kingdom Viridiplantae; phylum Streptophyta; class Magnoliopsida; order Malpighiales; family Rafflesiaceae; genus Sapria; species Sapria himalayana. Next base: position 61,816 of record JAREIK010017307.1, read on the forward strand.
GAATCAAACTTTTCATAATTAAAAAAAAAATATACCAAATTTTAAAATAATTATGTTTTGTGTAATAAATTAATCAACCCAACTTTGTCATCCGAAATTAAGAAAAAAATGATTTAATTAATTTAGGAACTACTGTTGTGAACCTTTAACCACATTTCCAAATTTAGAAATCATATTTTTCCAAATTTGAAAATCATAATTCGCCGAAACTTGAAATATAGTTCTTAAAATATATAATAATTACTGTAATTAGAGAGAGGGATTCAAACTCACACCCTCTACATTACAAAAACAATTCCTTACCAGCAGTTACAAGATTGATATTGTGTCAATACCAAAAATAATTATTTATATACATAAAAAGACATATAAAAACACATATATATCTATCGATCTATCTATCTATCTATCTATTTATTTATCTATCTGTCTATCTATCTATCTGTGTGTGTATGTATGTGTCTATGTATATAATAATTATATATATATATATATGTGTGTGTGTGTGTGTGTGTGTGTGTGTGTGTGTGTAGATAGCTATATATGTGTTTCTATATTTCTTTCTATGTATATATATAATTATTTTTGGCATTGACATAATATCAAACTTATGACCATGGGCAAGGAATTGTTTTTGTAATGTGGAGGGTGTGGGTTTGAATCCCTATCTCTTTCTATATAGTAATAATTATATATTTTTTAAATTGCATTTTGAGTTATTAGATATTATGATTTCCAAATTCGGAAACATGGCGTCTTGGTATGCAATAGCGGTTTCTAAATTAATTAAATCATTTTTTTTCCAAATTTCAGAGAAAAAAATTGGGTTAATTACTTTTAGTGTACAACAATTAATTATTTTAAAGTTTGGTATATATTTATTTTAATTATGAAAAATTTGGTGTACAAAAATACAAATCTTCCTAATTATTACATGAGTATTATAGCTTTCAATAAAGTAGCATATTATTTAATATACAAATAATAACTCTTGTTTCTCTTCAATATCACAAGGTTAATGAAGTATTTCTAATTAGAAATTTGATAAATACTTTTATCATTATGAACATACTAGGATGATTATTGTTGATAAATTATTATTTAATTTTGTGGTCAATCAGGGTTTTGCAATATTTTGTAGTTTGTTATAGACATTATTTCAATTAGTACTTAAATCTACAATAACTATGTATTGTGTTGAGATATATTTAAGTGAGAGATACAAGTTAAATAATATTTTAATGATCTCAATTTTACTAGTAACCAAAGTTTTTGATATATGTGTCTCACAACAAACTTTCTTGATAAAGATGTATAGTTACATAAAATGATTGTGAGATTAAATAGATAGATATGTTTGTTGATAATCATGAAGATAGATAGACTAACTATCTGTTTGTCTTTCTTATAGACAAACAGATAGACAGACATAAAGACATAGGTAAAGATAGACATGCTTATACACATATATATAGTTTGACAGATAGACATACAGATAGTCAAATAGATAGATAGACAGATAGATAGACAGATTGAAAGACAGATTGACATACAAATTGATAGATAGAAAGACAGACAGATCAACAGACAGATTGACAAACAAATAGATAAAATGATTGACAGACAGATAAAAAGAGAGAGAGAAAGACATAAAGAAAGATAGATAGATAGACAGATAGATATATCGATAGTCAGACAGATAGACAGATAGATAGACATAAAGTTAGACACACAAATAGACAAACACATAGACAAACAAAAAGGTAGACCTATAGATAGATAGACAGATAGTTAGGTTAGTCAGAAGACAAACGGATATATATAAAGATAGACAGACAAATAGACAAATATATAGATATACATATAGATAGACATATATATGGACATAGATAAATATAAAGACGGATAGTTAGATAGATATTTAGACAGACAGATAAGTGATATATATCGATAAAAAATAGACAGACAGACAGATAGATAAATAGAGAGACATATCGACCTACATATAACAGAAAGATACATAGTCACATGGACAGTCAGATAGATAGATAGACAGATAGATAGACAGACAGACAGATAGGTAGACATATAGATAGGTAGATAGACAGATAGATTTATAAATAGATAGATAAATAGATAAGTAGATAGATAGACAGATAGACAGATAGACATATAGATAGATAGACAGATAGACATATAGATAGACAAATAAATAGATATACTGATATATAGACATATAGATAGATAAATAGGTATACACATAAATAGACAGATAGATAGACAGATAGACATACAGATAGATAGAAAGATAGACAAACAGATAGATAAAGAGATAGAAAGATAGATAGAAAAATAAATAGACACATAGATAGACAAACAGATTGACAAATAGCCAGATAGATAGATAGTCAAACATATAGACAAATAGATAGACAAACAAATATACAGATAAATAGATAGACTAACAGATAGATAGATAGATAGATAAATAGATAGATAGACAGATAGAGAGAGAGATGACAGATAGATGGATAGATAGATAGATCGACAGACAGATAAATAGACAGATAGACAGACAGATATACATACAGATAGACAGATAGATAGGTGAGACAAATAGATAGATAAATACAAAGGCAAATAGATAGATAGGTAGATATATAGACATACAGATAGATAGACATCTATATAGATAGTTAGATAGGCAGATAAACACACAAATAGACAGGCATATAGAAAGACTAATAGACATATAGATATATAGATAGACAAATAGACATATATATATAGATAGATAAATAGACAGATAGTTAGATAGACAGACAAATAGTTAGATAGACAGACAAATAGATAAATAGATAGATAGGTAGATAGACTAGACTAACAGATAGATAAATAGATAGATAGACAGATAGACAGATAGACAGATAAACAGACAGATAGATAGATATATAGATAGACACATCGATAGAGTAACATACAGACAGATAGAAAAATAGATAGACTAAATGATAGACTGAGAAACATACATATAGACACATAGGTAGACAATTAGATAGATAGATAGATAGATATATAGATAGACAAACATATAGACAAACATATAGATATACAATTAGACATACATATAGACAGACAGATAGATAGTTATTAATATAGCTAGACAGACAAATGGTCAGACATATAGACAGATAGATAAAAAGATAGATAGATAGATATATAAATAGATAGATAGAATGATAAATAGACAGATAGATAGATTGATTGATTGATTGACAGATATATAGACTGATAGACAGAAAAATAGGTAGACAGATAGAAAAATAGACAGACAGACAGATAGATAGATGGAAAGATAGACAGACGGATAGATAGAGAAATAGACTAAATGATATATAGATAGTTAGATAGATAGATAGACTGATATATAGACATACAAATTTAAATACAAATAGAAAGACATATACATAGACAAATAGACAGACATATAGAGAGAAAGATAGACAAATTGATACACAGATAGATAGACCAATAACAGAAAGATAAACAGACATACAGACAAACAAATAGATATTAAAAACATAGATAGACAAATAGAAAGATAGATAGACACACAAATAGATAGAAATATATACAAATAGACATACATATAGATAAATATACAGATAGAAAGACAAATAGACTGACTGATATACAAATTAATAGATAGACAAATAGATTGATAGATAGACATACAGATAGACAAACAGATAGACAAACAAATAGAAAGACAGATAGAAAGACATATACATATAAAAATAGAGAGATATATAGAAAGAAAGAAAAATTGATACATAGATTGATAGACCGATAATAGATAGATAGATAGATAGATAGATCGACATATAGACATACAGATAGATAGATATTAAAATCATAGATAAACAGATAGAAAGATTCATAGACACACAAATAGACAGAAAGATGCACAAGCAGATGGACATATAGATAAATATATAGACAGACAGATAGACAAATAGATGGATAGACATATAGATATACAGTTAGACTGATATATAGACATGCATACAGACAGACAGACAGATAGATATAGAGATAGCTAGATAGACAAATAGTCAGACATATTGACAAACACATAAAAAGATAGATATATAGATATAAATAAATAGATTGATCGATAGATAGATAGATTGATTGATTGATAGACATATATACAGACTAAGAAAAATAGGCAGACAGATAGACAAATAGATAGACATACAGACAGATAGATAGATATATAGACAAATAGACAGACAGATAGTTCATTAGTTAGTTAGACAGATAGATAGACAGATAGACATATTGATTGACACATATATAGACAGACAGATAGACAGATTGGTAGATATACATATAGAAAGACAGACAGACAAATAGATAAATAGACAGATAGACAGATAGACAGATAAACATATATATATACACATATAGATAGAGAGATAGATAGATAAACACACACACACAGATAGAGATAATATAGATAGACAGATATATATATATATATATATATATATATATATTCATATAGATAGAGAGATAGATAGATAGTTAGATAGACAGATATATAAACAAATAGATAGATTGATTGATAGATAGACAAGTAGATAGAGAGATAGATAGACAGATAGACTGTTAGACAGACATACAGACAAATAGACTAATAGATAGATTAATAGACAAACAAATAGATAGAAAAATAGACAGCAGATAAACACATTGATAGACAGATAGATAGAAAGGCAAATAGACAGACCGATAGACCAACATATAGAAATATAGTTAGATAGAGAGATAAATAGACAAAAATATAAATAGATAAACAAACATATAGACTGACAGATAGATAGACAGAAAGACATAATAATAGACAAATAGATATATAGAAGATAAACTGACATATAGACAGACAAATAGACAGATATATAGAAATATTGATAGACAAACAGATAGAAGGATAGAGAGATATATAAAGATTGATAGAATGACAAATTGTCAAACATCTAGATAGAAAGATAGATAAATAGAATGATAGATTGATAGACAGATAGATATAAAGATATATAGATAGATAGATATACATATAGATGGACAAACACAAAGATAAACAGATAGAAAAATAGCTATACAGACAAATTGACAGATGAAAAGATAGATAGATATACAGATAGATATAAATAAAAAGATAGTTAGACAGATAGACTGACATATAGACATACAACTAGACAGACCAATAGTCATATAAATAGATAGAAAAAAAGATATACAGATTGACACATAGATAAACAAACACATAGATAGACATATAGATAGATATATAGACAAATAGATAGATTGAAATATAGACAGACAATTAGACAGGCATATAGATAGACAGATAGACAAATAAATAGAGAGAAAGATAATTAGATAGATAGACATATAGACATACATATATACAGAAATATGGACAAAAAAAAGACTAAAAAATAGATAGACATATGGACAAACAAATAGACAGAAAGATAGCCATATAGATAGACAGACACTTAGACTGAAAAATAGATAAACAAGTAGATATATAGAAAGAAAAATAGGTGGACAGAAGATAAATTGACATATAGACACACAAATAAACAGAAAGATAAAAATACAGATCGACAAATAGATGGATGGATAGATATAAAGACAAATAGAAAGACTATTAGATAGATAGATATAAAAACAAATAGACAGACAGATTGATAGAAATATATACAAATAGATGGATAGACAGATTGATAGAAAGATATACAAATAGATGGATAAACAAAAAGAAAGACAAATGATAAACAGCTAGACAGATAGATAAACAGACAGATATATTGACAAAAAGATAGATAGTCAGATAGACAGATAGATAGATATATAGACATATAAATAGACATATAGATAGATAGATTGATTGATTCATTGATAGCCAGATAGACAGATAGATAGACAAACAATTAAACAGACAGATATATCAATATATAGACAGACAGAAAGACAGATAGAAAGACATACAAATAGAGAGACAGATAGATATACAGATAGAAAGAAAGGCAGATAGATAGATTGGTGAGAGAGATAGACAGACAGATTGAAAGAAAGATAGATAGACAGATAAATTTATAGCCAAATAGACAAAAGATAGACAAACATATAGACAGACATATAGACAGACAAATAGATAAACAAACAAATAGATAAATAGGTAGATATACAGACATATAGATAGATAAATAGATAGATAGATAGACATACAGATCGATAGACAGATAGATTGATTGATTGACAACCAGATAGATAGATAAATAGACAAACAATTAAACTCACAGATATACTAACATATAGACATATACAGATAGACAGATAGAAAGATAGACAAATAGATAGATAGAAAGATAGACAAATAGATAGATAGAAAGATAGACAAATAGACAGACAGATAGATATATAGATAGATAGATAAATAAATAGATAGATAAATACATAGATAGACACATAAATATACACATAGATAGATAGATAGATAGATAACCAAATAGATAAACAAACATATAGACAAAGTGATATACTGACTAATATTAGACACATAGAAAAATAGATATATAGAAAGATAGACAGATAGAAAGATAGCAGTTAGCTAGACATATAGACATACAAATAGACAGATAGATAGATAGCATAGAGATAGACAAATAGAAAGATAGATAGACAAAAAGATAGAAAGACAGATAGACAAAAAGATAGAAAGATAGATGTATAGATAGATAGACATACAGATATACAGAATATAGAAATATTGATATAAAATAGATAGACAGGCAGATAGATAGAAATATTGACAAACAGATAAACAAATAGATATATAGACAGATAAACAGATAGATATATAGATAGACAGGTAGACATATAGGTAGACAGACAGATATATAGATAAATAGACAGGTAGATAGACAAACAGACACATAGATAGATACATAGATAGATAAATTGATTGACATAAAGATATATAGACAGAGAGATAGATTGATAGACAGAAAAATAGAAAGAAAGATAGATGGACAGAAAGATATATGGATATATAGATAGATTAACAAATAGACAGAAAGATTGATAAATATATAGATAGACAATTAGACAAACATATAGCTAGACAAATAGACAGATAGACAGATAGACAGACAAATTGATAGATAGATGGATAGAATGATTTATTGACAGATAGATAGATAAAAAAATAGACATAAAGATTGACAGATATATAGATAGACGATTAGACATACATATAGCTAGACAGATAGATAGACATACAAATTGATAGATAGACAGACAAATAGATAGATAGATAGTTAGTTAGATAATAGATAGACAGACATATAGATAGATAGACAGACAAATAGATAGACAGTCAAATAGACAGACAAATAGATAGGCAGTCAAATAGACAGATAGATAGACAAATAGATAGACCAACAAATAAATAGATAGATAGACAAATATATCAACATATAGATAGAGATTTAGATATACAGAAAGATAGATAGACAATTAGAAACACAAATAGATAGAAAAATAGATAGACAAATATAAAGATAGATAGACAAACTGATAGAGAGACATATAGAAAGATAGATAGGCAAAATGATAGAGAGACAGATAGAAAGACAGATAGACAGACATATAGATAGATAGATAGACAGATAGACAGAAAGACAGATAGATAGAAAGATACATAGATAAACATGCAGATAAATAGATAGATTGATGCACATATATATAGATAGATAGGTATTACAAATACACAAATATATATATATATATATATATATATATATAAATAGAAATATAGATATAAATTAGATAGATAGAAAGATAGATACAAATATAGACAGATAGACAAATAGATAGATAGATAGATAGATAGACACATAGACAGACATATATATAGACTGATAGATAGACAAATAGCCGGACAGATAGACAAATAGTTAAATAGACATACAGACAGATAAGTAGACAAACATATAGATAGATAGATAGGCAGATAGATAGATAGACATATAGATAGACAGACAGACAGATAGATAAATCGACAAATAGATAGACATATAGATAGAAAGATAGATATTCTGACATATAGACAGATAGACAGACAAACATAAAAATAGACTAAAAGATAGATAGATATTAGATAGATAGATATATATACATATAGATACACATATAGAAAGATAGATAGATATAAAAACAGATAGATAAACAGATAGAAAGACAGACAGACAAATCGATAGACAGATAGACATATAGATAAACAACATATAGACACATAAACAGACAGGCAGATAGATCACCGATAGACAAATAGATATACACATAGATAGAGAGACAGATAGATAAATAGATAGGTGAGATAGATAGACAGGAAAATAGATAGACACTTAGACAAACAGATAGATAAACAAATAGACAGATAGATATACAAATAGATATATAGACACTACTAAAAATAACTAAATTACCAACCAATCTTTTAGTCGTTAAACACTATTTTTTGGTTGCTAAACCCACTACCGACCATTTACAGATCAAATTACGTATTCATAATTTAACGCCATCAGTAATTATTTCACCAAAAAAAATCAAATTGTCGGTAATTTACCAACCATATTCCGATCATTTACTTACAAACTATTACTGATTATTTCCTGACCATTTACAGATCGAATGATTTTGGTCGTTAAATGATCTCGAAATAGTTTGTAATCACCAACCTAATTGCAACCAAAACTTGACCAAAATTTTTTAATATAATTGGTTGATAAATTATCTCCAAATACTCGGAAAATACCAACCAATTGGAGACCATTTACCGAAAAATGATATTAAAATATTTTGGTCGGGTTTGGGTCACAATTCAGTCAGAAAATTAATTTTAAATATTTTTTTTGCCATTTTGTGTTTTATATCTTGCTTATATATATATATATATATATAGATTAGCAAACAAAAACAAAAGTACAATTGTGCATGCATTTTATATAAAGAGAGTAAAAAATATTTTTAATAAAGCACACTAATATGTCTACTGCATATATAATGTACATAAGTCTAGAGAAAATAAAAACATGAATTTCTAAATCCTAATATAAGACAAAAAAGGGTGTAATACACTCATTCATCCAACCTTGTCTCATCATAGTGATGTTGAGATGTATCTGGTTCGAATAGTGAGATGTAGAGTACTAGGGTAGAGCTGTCTGCTACTGCTAATCCTGATGCAGTTGTTGCAGGTGCTGCTGTAGGTCCTGGGGTAGATGATGTAGCTGAAGCATTATGCCAAACAATCCGAGGTAGATCATTAAGGTTGAACCAAAGTCTACCTTCCTGACACTTCTTTGTATGCTAGTCAAAATGCAAATATGACTCATCCATATTATCCTCATAGTCGATCATGCGTCGCTCAGTATTATCCAATTGATTCTGTATCACATTTTGCATCGCGTCCTGAAAGTCCTCCTTCATCGAGAACAAATTCAAAAATGGTCATGAAGATGGAGCTTTATAATCTGGGCATCTATGCGAGTAGAATAATGATGTAGACAAACTGATGCCATAGACAGGCATCTTCTCCTTACCATCAACAGCCTCATACAAAATCTAATTCATGTCAACCGGTAGAGGTGATGAATCAGAACTACCTGTTGCACCATAACATGAACCTGAAGTAGACTGGGAATATGGTTGAGTCGCAGCAGAAAACATTTCCTCATATCTCGCCTAAAAAATATGTAAAATATGTATTTTAATTTATCTTCAATAAAAATAAAGAGAGAAGTATGTACAAAATCTTTGGATTTTATTTTTTACATGTTCCTCAGGGGTCTTTTGACAACTCGTCAACTCGCCGGATATTCATGGATGTCGGGTAACCCGACACCATTTCATTGAGTGCCACTCTCCAAGAATCAGGATTTAACAAAAATTAGGCAGATTCTTCTTTGTACGGGGAGCTCTACCAAAATACAATATGTCTCAATAACATGGCAACATCTCCCAACATTTCACACCAACCACATCGGGTCCACATACGAATAAAAATGAGTAAAAATAAGTATTTTAATTAATCTTCAAAAAAAATAAAAGAGAGTAGTAATTTTATTATATTGTAACTTACATTTGTTGCACAAGATCTTTGATCAACAAAAATCTGATAATCATGACCCTTCGTGTGCGTGTATCTAAATAAGCGAGGAGCACTGGGCTTCTGACCCTCCTTGCATGTCTTTAATTACAAATAATACACACGTTAATTCAATAGAAAAAAAATTCTTATGAGAAATGAAAAATAGGAATAATTAAACACAATTCATAAAGTAATAAACATAAGAAGTATAAATTAGAAATAATACCAATGCTCATTTATGCTCATGCATAGAGTGAGATCCACAAGTGTGTGTAGACACGCCACTATACTCTCTAGCCTGCTCTGAGTGACGATTGCCACTCTGTTTTTTACACATCTTCCTATAATCAGGATCTTTTCATTTTGTCTGCCACTCCTAGAAAATATGATCCAAGACACTCAAATCTTGCTCTTTCTTCTTCAACCATTTATATTTTACCTCGTACACGGTGTCTTTATACCGACTGGCATCATATTTGTAGAACACCCTTTTGACTGCCTCCTCGGACTGTGTCCACCTAAAAACTTTCTACAAGTATAATTTAAACATATTTCATCAGTGAACAAAAGAATAAATTAAAGATGTTAAAATTTAAAGTAGTAATATATACCTTAAATTCTCTTTAAATCATCAACTGGTCTCTATTTGTCAATGACTTCCAATTATGTCCATGAGGTCTAAAGGACTTCCTAAAAATTATCTTCAAAACCCTAGAAATTGAACCAGATGGCTCTAACTTCATCCTGTTATCCAAAATTTCATAGGAAGAAAGAAATAATTTAAGAAATGAATAAATCATTAGTTAAGTTTGATATCTTACGAATTATCAATTGTCAAATCAAATTGAGCAATAGGGAGAGTTTCATCTATAGGGTGCTCTGAGGAAGACTCTCCAACATCTCCATCCTCTCCATACTCTCTCTCACATGTCTCTTGATCATTCATCACAATCTCACGACCATGATGTGGATCAATTTGCTGATGCTACTGCTGCAGTACATTCACAACCTACTCTATCTGCTGTGGGCTCTCATCAACCCCTTGACTGGTATGACCTGGCAACGTGCTGCCTCTACCTCGTCCATGTGCCATATCTATTAAAAATAATAATCAGCACATTACTTATTAGTAAACATAAAGTAAAATACATAAGGCAATAAAAATTAACAAACATGATTAACGATTGAAATAACTAAAACTCACTAACTACTCATTCTCATCAGAATCATCTAAATCTGGTCCTTCTTCTTCTTCAGATGTAGTGACATCATTTTCAAACTTCTCCTCATCACTCATTTCTTCCTCATGATCAATTAAATGTTAATCAACATCTATCCCAACTTACATACAATTAAATGTTCTTCAGATGTAGTGACATCATTTAATTGATGTCACTTCATAAATTAAATGAGGAATTTTTTATATTATATTACTTTATTCTATGTTTATTTGTGCAATATGAATGTGAGTATCAGATCTATGAGATTTCCTAAATTGAGTAACACCTATATAAAAGCTTAGTTTGTATATTAATTTGTGGTGTGATTTCATTATGTTAATTACTTCTAGTTTGCTAATATGATTAAAATGGTTAACACTTTTATTTAAACTAATGAAAAAAGCAAATGTATTTTTTTAGCATGAATATAAGTTTCAAAAATGAATATTATTATTAAAATTAGAGAGATCTATTGGGTACATGAACTCAAAGGATGACCTCCATCTTCATAAACCATTCCAATCAACTTTTTTCTGTGTTGGTCCTAAAATTGCTAAGAGATGACATTGAAGAAATAAAACAAGATATGATTTTAGTAATCTAGCTAAAAAAATTAACTTTATTGAAAACTAAGGATACGTAACATATCAGAGAGTTAAAGAAAAGATAATAAATAAGATTACCCATGTTAGTGACTTGAGTCGTGGCCCATGTTGGTAAAGTGAGGGATTGTGAGCAAGTTGTGACAGTGATAATATTTCACAAAATCTTCATCGAGGGCACATGAGTTAAAGCACAATTGTTAATATTTCAAGATAGTGGTGGTATATAACCAATGAGTGATAAAAGACGAAAGGACTTGAAAAATCAATCATATGGCTTGGTTGAGAAGAAGACCCATGAATTATTGATATTGTCAAAGACATTCTGTTAGTTGAAATGGTAGGAGGAGTGGTAATGGTAGTAATATTCTCATAGTAGTTTTCAACTAGGTAGCATTTTTCTCGTTATTTGATACATTTCTAGCTATTTGGTGTTCAAAATTAGACTTGATAGGAAAAGTGAAAAATGATCATGACAATGTTGTTAGGCGTGGGTAAGAATGCTAGATGAAGGTGACTTTGTCTCACCATCTCTTGATGAACAATTTCATATGTTTTGGCAATGGAGGATAGGCGATCCATAGCTAGAATCTGGGTTTTATGTTGTTAAAAAAGTCATGGTCCCATGAGGAATTGAAATAAATACTAACTGTTTAGTTTTTATAATGCATTTCCTAGAGCAATATGTGTGCAAGAGCCAGGTTCCTACATGTTTTTCAATTCATTCTATAGCCCTTCAATGGTGTTCATATCATGCCCAAGACAAAAAAACCATAGATTCTTGCAAAGGAAGAATTGTGCTCTAGATCTTTTTATATCCCTCAAGAATTTTGATAATAGATCAAGTTTGCTGTATAGATTTGTTGATGCAATTAAGTAACAATAAGAGAAACATGTCACAAACTTCTCGATAATGTAGCCGTGGATGCATATTCACTCTTTATGAAAATCTCATTAGTAAAACAAACCTTGAGAGCGAACAGAATGAAGAACAAGAATAGGAAATCAGAAGGTTGTGACATGTTACGAATACTTTTAATCTGTGAATTACCTACCAAAAATTTAGTCGGTAAATGGTTGATAATTACCAGCTTAAATATTTTTTGGGTCGCCTATATACAGACTATTTTTCTTTCTACTTTTTTTATGGTCGTTAATTTGTTAGTAATTTGTTGGTAATTTTTTGGCTCAAATTCCCACCTAATTTATAGACCAATTTTTGACTAAAATTATTTGGTCGGTTAATTTGGTCGGTCTTTGGTTGGAAATTTGGTCGGAAATTTTCTTTTTTGACCAAATCCCTTTTTAGTCTCGAAATGGTCGTAATTTGATTAGTAATTGCCGACTAATTTTTTAGGCCAGAAATTTAGTTATTTTTAGTAGTGAGATAGATTAATAGACAAATATAAAGATAGATAGAAAGAAAGACAAATAAATAGACAGACAGATAGAAAGACATATATAAATACAGATAGACAGAAAGAAGATTAATAGATAGACAAACAAATAGACAAATAGATAGATAAATAGATAGAGAGATAGACAGACAGACAAATGGACAGATAGATCAACATACAAATAGACAAGCAGATAGACAAATAGACAGACAGACAGACATATAGATAGATAGATGGATGGATGGATAAATAGATAGATAGAAAGAAAGATAGATAGATAAACATGAAGATAGACAAATAGGTAGGCAAACATTTAGATAGATAGATAAACAGATAGATAGATAGAAAGATAGATAGAAAGAAAGATAGATAGATAAACAGATAGATAGACATATAGATAAATATATAGACAGATAGATATATAGATAGATAGACAAATAGACAGATAGATAGATAGACAGATAAATAGATAGATAGATAGACACACACACACACACACATATAGACAGACATATAGACAGATAGATACACAGATAGATACACAGATAGATAGACAGATAGATAGACAAACTGATAGAAAGAGAGATAGACAGACATATAGACAAATAGATAAATAGACAAATAGTCAGATAGATAGACACAGATAGAAAGACAAACATATAGACAAATAGACAGACATATAGACAGACATACAGATAGATAAATAGACAGATAAATAGAGGAATAGATAGACAAATAAATAGACAGATAAACAAACAGTTAGACAAATAGATAGATATTAGACAGAAAGACAAACAGATAGACTAATGGATAGATTGACATATAGATATACATACATATAGACATATAGATAGATAGATAAATAGATAGATAAATAAATATAGACATATAGATAAATAAATAATGAGTGAAACAAATATAAATTTAATAATTTATTTTTTATTCAAAAAAAAAATATAAGCTTATAAAAAGAAGTAAAAATTAAATAACAAAAAATTATTATTTAGTAATATATTTTACTTTGATTTTGAATCATTGTAAATAGGTTTTTAAATTATATTTTAATTACTATTAATCTTATTAATAATAGTTTATTAATTTAAATTTTCATCATTATTATAATATCTATCAATAAAATTACTTAAATTGAATCTTAATGTTTTATAATTATTAAGATTATTATAACTAAATATTATTTTTACTTTTGAAAAAAAATTTAAAAATTTTTATATTTTCAAAGGTAACCTTCAAAATTGATAAAAAATAACAAAAATAATTATTTTATTATTTTATTATTTAAATAAAAATTATAAATCACTAAATACCTAAACATTTAAATTTATAGACTCCTAAACCCCAAAACCCCCTAAATACTTAAACCATTAAACCTATATAATCTATAAAATAAATGATAATTATAATATTTATAAATAGTTTATTAATTAATATCTATATTATTATTAATATTTTATTAATTTAATTTTTGATCATTATTAATATATCTATCAATAAAATTGTTTATATTGAATTTATATGATATATAATTATTAATATTATTATAACTAAATATTGTATTCACATTTCAAAAAATTTTAAATATTATTATATTTTCAAAGGTTATAACCTACGAAAATGAGAAAAAAGTACAAATTTTTTTTTGTTATTTTATTTTTAAAATAATACCTATAAACCACTAAATGCCTAAATACATAAATAACTAAACTCCTAAACGACAAAACCTCTAAATACTTAAACCATTAAACTAGTATACATTAATAATAAATCATAAATATCATTTAAATTTGTATCCAGTATAATTTTAAATTTTTATTTTAATTATTTATCAGTTTATTTTTATAGAAATATTAATTACAAATTAAATTATCAGTGAGACAGATCTAATTTAAATTAAACCAGTATACCCTAAATAATTAATAATAAATCTCAAATTATTGTTTTCATTATAATTTAAAATATTCATTTTAATTAGTTATTTGTTTATTTTTATATAAATATTAATTACAAAATAAATTATGAGTTAAATAGATATAATTTATATAAATTATTTTTCATCAAATAAATATAGATAAACTTGTTAAAATAAAAAAAATTTCAAAACAAATAATTATTATTTAGTAATACATTTTCCTTGCTTTTGAATCATTTTATGTTTTCATATTATATTTTAAGTAATATGAATCTTATTCATTATAGATTTTTAATTTATTTTTTGATTTGTATTAGAATATCTATCAATAAAATTGATTATATTGAATTTATATTATATATAATTATTATGATTATTATAAATAAATATTGTATTTACTCTTTAAAAAAATTTTGAAATTATTATATTTTCAATGGTTATAACCTTAAAAATATGAGAAAAAATAATAAAAATAAATTTTTTGTTATTTCATTTTATAAATAAAGCCTATAGACCATTAAATGCCTGCTTACTTAAATAAGTAAGCTAATAAACCCCGAAACCCCTAAATACATAAACCTTTTATATACTACTTAATGAATAATAAATCTGATTTTTATGTCAATTTATTATAATTTTAAATATTCAATTTAATTATTTATAGTTTAATTTTTTAAAAAAATTAATTACAAAATAAATTTCGAGTGAGATAAACATTATTTAAATAATAGATTTTTTTAAAAAAATAATATAAGCTTATAAAAAGAAGGAAAAATTTAAAAATTAAATATTATTATTTAGTAATATATTTTGATTTGATTTTCAATCATTTTGCGTCTTTTAAATATATTTTAATTAATATTTATATTTTTATTATTAGTTTATTAATTTAATATTTGATCATTATTATAATATCTATTATTAAAATTATTTATATTGAATTTATATGATATATAATTAGTAAGATTAATATAATTATACATGGTATTCATATTTCAAAAAATTTTAAAAATTATCATATTTTCAAAGGTTATAATAACCTTTAAAATCAGAAAAAATCTAAAAAAAAATATTTTTTTTATTTTTATTATATAATAACACGTATAAACCACAAAATGCCTAAAAACATGAATTGCTAAACTCCTAAACAACAAAACTCCTAAATAATCAAACCAATAAACCGATATACCATATATAACAAATTACAAATCTCATTTTAATTTGTATTCATTATAATTGTAAATATTCATTTTAATTATTTATTAGTTTATTTTTTATAGAAATGTTAATTACAAAATAAATAATGTGTGAGACAAATATAATTTTAATAATTTTTTTTAATAAAAAAAAATATATACGCTTATAAAAAGAAGTAAAAATTTAAAAACAAAAAATTATTATTTAGTAATATATTTTTCTTTGATTTTGAATCATTGTATATATGTTTTGAAATTATATTTTAATTGCTATCAATCTTATTAATTTATTTTTGATCATTATTATAATATCTATCAATAAAATTACTTATATTGAATTTTAATGTTTATAATTATTAAGATTATTATAACGAATATTATATTTACCTTTTAAAAAAAATTTAAAATTATATATTTTTAAAGGTATAACCTTCAAAAATGTTAAAAAATCACAAAAATATTTTTTTATAATTTTATTATTTAAATAAAACTTAAATACCACTAAATACCAAAACATTTAAATCTATAGACATCCTAAACCCAAAACCCCTAAATACTGAAAGCATTAAACCTATATAACCTATATAATAAATATAACTATTATATCTATCAAATAGTTTATTAATTAATCTCTATCTTATTATTAATATTTTATTAATTTAATTTTTGATCATTATTAATATATCTATCAATAAAATTGTTTATATTGAATTAATATGAGATATAATTATTAATATTAATATAACTAAAGATTGTATTCACATTTCAAAAATTTTAAATATTATAATATTTTCAAATGTTATAACCTATGAAAATGAGAAAAAATTACAATATTTTTTTTGTAATTTTATTGTTTAAATAATAACTATAAACCACTAAGTGCTTAAAAACATATATCACTAATCACCTAAATGACAAAACCACTAATTACTTAAACCATTAAACTAGTATACATTAATAATAAATCAAAAATATCATTTAAATTTGTATTCTGTATAATTTTTAATTTTTATTTTAATTATTTATCAGTTTATTTTTATACAAATATTAATTACAAATTAAATTATAAGTTAAACAGATCTAATTTAAATTAAACCAGTATACCCTAAATAATAAATAATAATTCTCAATATTATTATTTTCATTATAATTTAAAATATTCATTTTAATTAGTTATTTGTTCATTTTTATATAAATATTAATTACAAAATAAATTATGAGTTAGATAGATATAATTTATATAAACTAATTTTCATCAAAAAAATATAGATAAACTTGTTAAAATAAAAAAAAATTCAAAACAAATAATTATTATTTAGTAATACATTTTCCTTTCTTTTGAATCATTTTAGGTTTTCATATTATATTTTAAGTAATATGAATCTTATTCATTATAGATTTTTAATTTATTTTTTGAGAATTATTAGAATATCTATCAATAAAATTGTTTATATCGAATTTATATTATATATAATTATTATGATTATTATAAATAAATATTGTATTCACTCTTGAAAAAAATTTAAAAATTATTATATTTTGAAAGGTTATAAACCTTGAAAATATGAGAAAAAATAATAAAAATAAATCTTTGTTATTTCATTTTTTAAATAAAGCCTATAGACCAATAAATGTCTGCTTACTTAAATCAATAAGCTCATAAACTACGAAACTCCTAAATACATAAACCTTTTAATATCTATATACTACTTAATGAATAATAAATCTCATTTTTAAGACTATTTATTATAATTTTAAATATTTAATTTAATTATTTATAGTTTTATTTTTTACAAAAAGTAATTACAAAATAAATTTCGAGCGAGACAAACATTATTTAAATAATTGATTTTTAATAAAAAAAATTTAAGCTTATAAAAAGAAGGAAAAATTTAAAAATTAAAAATTATTAATTAGTAATATATTTTGATTTGATTTTGAATCATTTTGCGTCATGTAAATATAGTTTAATTAAAATTTATATTTTTATTAATAGTTTATTAATTTAATTTTTGATCATTATTATAATATCTATCATTAAAATTATTTATATTGAATTTATTTGATATATAATCAGTAAGATTAATATAATTATACATGGTATTCACATTTCAAAAAATTTTAAAAATTATAATATTTTCAAAGGTTATAACCTTTGAAAATCAAAAAGAATCTAAAAAAAATTTTTTATTTTTATTATTTAAGTAGGATCTATAGACTACAAAAGGCCTAAAAACATAAATTGCTAAACTCCTAAACAACAAAATTCCTAAATAATCAAACCAATAAACTGGTATTCTATATATAATAAATCACAAATCTCATTTTAATTTGTATTCATTATAATTTTAAATATTCATTTTAATTATTTATTAGTTTATTTTTTATAGAAAAGTTAATTACAAAGTAAATAATTAGTGAGACAAATATAATTTTAATTATTTATTTTTTTTTCAAAAATAAATATAAGCTTATAAAAAGAATTAAAAATTTAAAAACAAAAAATTATTATTTAGTAATATATTTTACTTTGATTTTGAATCATTGTATATAGGTTTTTAAATTATATTTTAATAACTATCAATCTTATTAATAATAGTTTATTAATTTATTTTTTGATCATTATTTTAATATATATCAATAAAATTACTTATATTGAATTTTAATGTTTTATAATTATTAATATTATTATAACTGAATATTATTTTTACTTTTGAAAAAAAATTTAAAATTATTATATTTTCAAAGGTTATAACCTTCAAAAATGAAAAAAAATCTCAAAAATAATTTTTTATATTTTTATTATTTAAATAAAAATTATAAATCACTAAATACATAAACTTTTAAATCTATAGTCTCCTAAACCCCAAAACCCCCTAAATACTTAAAGCATTAAACCTATATAACCTATATAATAAATGATAATTATAATATCTATTAATAGTTTATTAATTAATCTTTATCTTATTATTAATAGTTTATTAATTTAATTTTTGATCATTATTAATATATCTATCAAAAAAATTATTTAAATTGAATTTAAATGATATATTTTATTAATATTAATATAACTAGAGATTGTATTCACATTTCAAAAAATTTTAAATATTATTATATTTTCAACGGTTATAACCTATGAAAATGATAAAAAATTGCAAATTTTTTTGTTATTTTATTATTTAAATAATACCTATAAACCACTAAATGCTAAAAACATAAATCACTAAACTCCTAAACGACAAAACCTCTAAATACTTAAACCATTAAACTAGTATACATTAATAATAAATCATAAATATCATTTAAATTTGTATTAAGTATAATTTTTAATTTTTATTTTAATTATTTATCAGTTTATTTTTATAGAAATATTAATTACAAATTAAATTATCAGTGAGACAGATCTAATTTAAATTAAACCAGTATACCCTAAATAATAAATAATAAATCTCAATATTATTGTTTTCATTATAATTTAAAATATTCATTTTAATTAGTTATTTGTTTATTTTTATATAAATATTAATTACAAAATAAATTATGAGTTAGATAGATATAATTTATATAAATTATTTTTCATCAAAAAAATATAGATAAACTTTTTAAAATAAAAAAAAATTCAAAACAAATAATTATTATTTAGTAATACATTTTCCTTTGATTTTGAATCATTTTAGGTTTTCTAATTATATTTTAAGTAATATGAATCTTATTCATTATAGATTTTAATTTATTTTTTGTGAATAATTAGAATATCTATCAATAAAATTGTTTATATTGAATTTATATTATATATAATTATTATGATTAATATAAATAAAAATTGTATTCACTCTTGAAAAAAATTTAAAAATTATCATATTTTCAATGGTTATAACCTTAAAATATGATAAAAAATAATAAAAATAAATTTTTTATATTTCATTTTTTAAATAATGCCTATAGACCAATAATGCCTCCTTACTTAAATCAGTAAGCTCATAAACCCCGAAACTCCTAAATACATAAACTTTTTAACATCTATATACTACTTAATGAATAATAAATCTCATTTTTCTGTCTATTTATAATAATTTTAAATGTTCAATTTAATTATTTATAGTTTAATTTTTTACAAAAATTAATTACAAAATAAATTTTGAGTTAGACAAACATTATTTAAATAATTGATTTTTAATAAAAAAAAATATAAGCTTATAAAAAGAAGAAAAAATTTAAAAATTAAATATTATTATTTAGTAATATATTTTGATTTGATTTTGAATCATTTTGTGTCATGTAAATATATTTTAATTAAAATTTATATTTTTATTAATAGTTTATTAATTTAATTTTTGATCATTATTATAATATCTATTATTAAAATTGTTTATATTGAATTTATATTATATATAATTAGTAATATTAATATAATTATACATGGTATTCACATTTCAAAAAATTTTAAATATTATCTTATTTTCAATGGTTATAACCTTTGAAAATCAGAAAAAATCTAAAAAAATATTTTTTTATTTTTATTATTTAAATAAAACGTATAAACCACAAAATGCCTAAAAACTTGAATTGCTAAACTCCTAAACAAGAAAACTCCTAAATAATCAAACCAATAAACCGGTATACCATATATAATAAATTACAAATCTCATTTTAATTTGTATTCATTATAATTTTAAATATTCATTTTAATTATTTATTAGTTTATAATTTATATAAATGTTAATTACAAAATAAATAATGAGTTAAACAAATATAAATTTAATAATTTATTTTTTATTTGAAAAAAAATATAAGCTTATAAAAAGAAGTAAAAATTAAATAACAAAAAATTATTATTTATTAATATATTTTACTTTGATTTTGAATCATTGTAAATAGATTTTTAAATTATATTTTAATTACTATCAATCTTTTTAATAATAGTTTATTAATTTATATTTTTATCATTATTATAATATCTATCAATAAAATTACTTATATTGAATTTTAATGTTTTAAAATTATTAAGATTATTATAACTAAATATTATTTTTTCTTTTGAAAAAAAATTTAAAAATTATTATATTTTCAAAAGTTATAACCTTCAAAAATGATAAAAAATCAAAAAAATATTTTTTTATAATTTTATTATTTAAATAAAAATTAAAAATCATTAAATACCAAAACATTTAAATCTATAGACTTCTAAACCCCAAAATCCTCGAAATACTTAAAGCATTAAACCTATATAACCTATATAATAAAGGATAATTATAATATCTATCAATAGTTTATTAATTAATCTCTATCTTATTATTAATAGTTTATTAATTGAATTTTTGATCATTATTAATAAATCTATCAATAAAATTGTTTATATTGAATTTATATGATATATAATTATTAATATTAATATAACTAAATATTGTATTTACATTTCAAAAATTTTAAATATTATTATATTTTCAAAGGTTATAACCTATGAAAATGAGAAAAAATTACAAATTTTTTTTTGTTATTTTATTGTTTAAATAATACCTATAAACCACTAAGTGCCTAAAAATATAAATCACTAAACTCCTAAACGACAAAACCTCTAAATACTTAAACAATTAAACTAGTATACATTAATAATAAATCATAAATATTATTTAAATTTGTATTCTATATAATTTTTAATTTTTATTTTAATTATTTATCATTTTATTTTTATAGAAATATTAATTACAAATTAAATTATCAGTGAGACAGATCTAATTTAAATTAAACCAGTATACCCTAAATAATAAATAATAATTCTCAATATTATTGTTTTCATTATAATTTAAAATATTCATTTTAATTAGTTATTTGTTTATTTTTATATAAATATTAATTACAAAATAAATTTTGAGTTAGATAGATATAATTTATATAAATTATTTTTCACCAATAAAATATAAATAAACTTTTTAAAATAATAAAAAAATTTAAAACAATTAATTATTATTTAGTAATACATTTTCCTTTGCTTTTGAATCATTTTTGGTTTTCATATTATATTTTAAGTAATATCAATCTTATTCATTATTGATTTTTAATTTATTTTTTGAGAATTATTAGAATATCTCTCAATAAAATTGTTTATATCAAATTTATATTATATATAATTATTATGATTATTATAAATAAATATTGTATTCACTCTTGAAAAAAATTTAAAAATTATTATATTTTCAAAGGTGATAACCATGAAAATATGAAAAAAAATAAAAAAAATAAATTTTTGTTATTTCATTTTTTAAATAAAGCCTATAGACCATTAAATGTCTGCTTACTTAAATCAGTAAGGTCATAAACTACGAAAGCCCTAAATACATAATCCTTTTAATATCTATATACTACTTATTGAATAATAAATCTCATTTTTATGTCTATTTATTATAATTTTAAATATTTAATTTAATTATTTATATTTTAATTTTTTACAAAAATTAATTAAAAATTAAATTTCGAGCGAGACAAACATTATTTAAATAATTGATTTTTAATAAAAAAAATATAAGCTTATAATATAAGGAAAAATTTAAAAATTAAAAATTATTAATTAGTAATATATTTTGATTTGATTTTGAATCATTTTGCATCATGTAAATATATTTTATGAGCTTATATTTTTTATTTTTTTTATTTAAATAATTTTGAATCATTTTGCGTCATTTT
Organism: Sapria himalayana; assembly: GCA_029783825.1. NCBI lineage: Eukaryota > Viridiplantae > Streptophyta > Magnoliopsida > Malpighiales > Rafflesiaceae > Sapria > Sapria himalayana. The sequence continues at coordinate 85,067 of JAREIK010017307.1, forward strand.
GAATCATTTTATGACCTTTGAAAATCAAAAAAAATCTAAAAAAATATTTTTTTTATTTTTTTTATTTAAACAAAACCTATAAACCACAAAATGCCTAAAAACATAAATTGCTAAACTCCTAAACAACTAAACTCCTAAATAATCAAACCAATAACCGGTATACCATATATAATAAATCATAAATCTCATCTTAATTTGTATTCATTATAATTTTAAATATTCATTTTAATTATTTATTAGTTTATTTTTTATATAAATGTTAATTACAAAATAAATAATGAGTGAAACAAATATAAATTTAATAATTTATTTTTTATTCAAAAAAAATATAAGCTTATAAAAACAAGTAAAAATTAAATAACAAAAAATTATTATTTAGTAATATATTTTACTTTGATTTTGAATCATTGTAAATAGGTTTTTAAATTATATTTTAATTACTATTAATCTTATTATAATAGTTTATTAATTTATATTTTGATCATTATTATAATATCTATCAATAAAATTACTTATATTGAATTTTAATGTTTTTAATTATTAAGATTATTATAACTAAATATTATTTTTTCTTTTGAAAAAAAATTTAAAAATTATTATATTTTCAAAGGTTATAACCTTCAAAAATGATAAAAAATCTCAAAAATAATTTTTTATATTTTTATTATTTAAATAAAATTTATAAATCACTAAATACCTAAACATTTAAATCTATAGACTTTAAACCCCAAAATCCTCTAAATACTTAAAGCATTAAACCTATATAACCTATATAATAAAGGATAATTATAATATCTATCAATAGTTTATTAATTAATATGTATCTTATTATTAATAGTTTATTAATTTAATTTTTGATCATTATTAATATATCTATCAATAAAATTATTTATATTGAATTTATATGATATATAATTATTAATATTAATATAACTAAAGATTGTATTTACATTTCAAAAATTTTAAATATTATTATATTTTCAAAGGTTATAACCTATGAAAATTATAAAAAATTACAATTTTTTTTGTTATTTTATTATTTAAATAATACCTATAAACCACTAAGTGCCTAAAAACATAAATCACTAAACTCCTAAACGACAAAACCTCTAAATACTTAAACAATTAAACTAGTATACATTAATAATAAATCATAAATATCATTTAAATTTGTATTCTGTATAATTTTTAATTTTTATTTTAATTATTTATCAGTTTATTTTTATATAAATATTAATTACAAATTAAATTATCAGTGAGACAGATCTAATTTAAATTAAACCAGTATACCCTAAATAATAAATAATAATTCTCAATATTTTTGTTTTCATTATAATTTAAAATATACATTTTAATTAGTTATTTGTTTATTTTTATATAAATATTAATTACAAAATAAATTATGAGTTAGATAGATATAATTTATATAAATTATTTTTCATCAATAAAATATAGATAAACTATTTAAAAAAAAATTTAAAACAAATAATTATTATTTAGTAATACATTTTCCTTTGCTTTTGAATCATTTTAGGTTTTCATATTATATTTTAAGTAATATGAATCTTATTCATTATAGATTTTTAATTTATTTTTTGAGAATTATTAGAATATCTCTCAAAAAAATTGTTTATATCGAATTTATATTATATATTATTATTATGATTATTATAAATAAATATTGTATTCACTCTTGAAAAAAATTTAAAAATTATTATATTTTGAAAGGTTATAACCTTGAAAATATGAGAAAAAATAATAAAAATAAATCTTTGTTATTTCATTTTTTAAATAAAGCCTATAGACCAATAAATGCCTGCTTACTTAAATCAATAAGCTCATAAACTACGAAACCCCTAAATACATAAACCTTTTAATATCTATATACTACTTAATGAATAATAAATCTCATTTTTAAGACTATTTATTATAATTTTAAATATTTAATTTAATTATTTATAGTTTAATTTTTTACAAAAATTAATTACTAAATAAATTTCGAGAGAGACAAACATTATTTAAATAATTGATTTTTATTAAAAAAAAATTTAAGCTTATAAAAAGAAGGAAAAATTTAAAAATTAAAAATTATTAATTAGTAATATATTTTGATTTGATTTTGAATCATTTTGCGTCATGTAAATATAGTTTAATTAAAATTTATATTTTTATTAATAGTTTATTAATTTAATTTTTGATCATTATTATAATATCTATCATTAAAATTGTTTATATTGAATTTATTTGATATATAATCAGTAAGATTAATATAATTATACATGGTATTCACATTTCAAAAAATTTTAAAAATTATCATATTTTCAAAGGTTATAACCTTTGAAAATCAAAAAAAAATCTAAAAAAATTTTTTTATTTTTATTATTTAAGTAAGATCTATAAACCACAAAAGGCCTAAAAACATAAATTGCTAAACTCCTAAACAACAAAATTCCTAAATAATCAAACCAATAAACTGGTATTCCATATATAATAAATCACAAATCTCATTTTAATTTGTATTCATTATAATTTTAAATATTCATTTTAATTATTTATTAGTTTATTTTTGATTGAAAAGTTAATTACAAAGTAAATAATGAGTGAGGCAAATATAATTTTAATAATTTATTTTTTATTCAAAAAAAAAATTTAAGCTTATAAAAAGAAGTAAAAATTTAAAAACAAAAAATTATTATTTAGTAATATATTTTACTTTGATTTTGAATCATTGTATATAGGTTTTTAAATTATATTTTAATAACTATCAATCTTATTAATAATAGTTTATTAATTTATTTTTTGATAATTATTATAATATCTATCAATAAAATTACTTATAATGAATTTTAATGTTTTATAATTATTAATATTATTATAACTGAATATTATTTTAACTTTTGAAAAAAAAATTTAAAATTATTATATTTTCAAAGGTTATAACATTCAAAAATGATAAAAAATCACAAAAATAATTTTTTTATAATTTTATTATTTAAATAAAAATTATAAATCACTAAATACCTAAACATTTAAATCTATAGACTCCTAAACCCCAAAACCCCCTAAATACTTAAAGCATTAACCTATATAACCTATATAATATATGATAATTATAATATCTATCAATAGTTTATTAATTAATCTCTATCTTATTATTAATAGTTTATTAATTTAATTTTTGATCATTATTAATATATCTATCAATAAAATTGTTTAAATTGAATTTAAATGATATATATTTATTAATATTAATATAACTAGAGATTGTATTCACATTTAAAAAATTTTAAATATTATTATATTTTCAAAGGTTATAACCTATGAAAATGATAAAAAATTGCAAATATTTTTTTGTTATTTTATTATTTAAATAATACCTATAAACCACTAAATGCCTAAAAACATAAATCACTAAACTCCTAAACTATAAAACCTCTAAATACTTAAACCATTAAACTAGTATACATTAATAATAAATCATAAATATCATTTAAATTTGTATTCAGTATAATTTTTAATTTTATTTTAATTATTTATCAGTTTATTTTTATAGAAATATTAATTACAAATTAAATTATCAGTGAGACAGATCTAATTTAAATTATACCAGTATACCCTAAATAATAAATAATAAATCTCAATATTATTGTTTTCATTATAATTTAAAATATTCATTTTAATTATTTATTTGTTTATTTTTATATAAATATTAATTACAAAATAAATTATGAGTTAGATAGATATAATTTATATAAATTATTTTTCATCAAAAAATATAGATAAACTTTTTAAAATAAAAAAAAATTTCAAAACAAATAATTATTATTTGGTAATACATTTTCTTTGCTATTGAATCATTTTAGGTTTTCATATTATATTTTAAGTAATATGAATCTAAATCATTATATATTTTTAATTTATTTTTTTTAATTTATTAGAATATCTATTAATAAAATTGATTATATTGAATTTATATTATATTTAATTATTATGATTATTATAAATAAATATTGTATTCACTCTTTAAAAAATTTAAAAATTATTATATTTTCAAGGATTATAAACTTGAAAATATGAGATAAAATAATAAAAATAAATTTTTTGTTAATTCATTTTTTAAATAAAGCATATAGACCATTAAATGCCAGCTTACTTAAATCAGTTAGCTCATAAACCCTGAAACCCCTAAATACATAAACCCTGAAACCCCTAAATACATAAACACTTTAACATCTATATACTACTTAATGAATAATAAATCTCATTTTTATGTCCATTTATTATAATTTTAAATATTCAATTTAATTATTTATAGTTTAATTTTTTACAAAAATTAATTACAAAATAAATTTCGAGCGAGACAAACATTATTTAAATAATTGATTTTTAATAAAAAAAATATGATTTAATAAAAAGAAGGAAAAATATAAAAATTAAATATTATTATTTAGTTATATATTTTGATTTTATTTTGAATCATTTTGTGTCATGTAAATATATGTTAAGTATAATTTATATTTTTATTAATAATTTATAAATTTAATTTTTGATCATTATTATAATATCTTTCATTAAAATTGATTATATTGAATTTATATGATATATAATTAGTAAGATTAATATAATTATACCTGGTATTTACATTTAAAAAAATTTTAAAAATTATCTTATTTTCAATGGTTATAACCTTTGAAAATCCGAAAAAATCTAAAAAAATTTTTTTTTATTTTTTTATTTAAATAAAACCTATAAACCACAAAATGCCAAAAAACATAAATTGCTAAACTCCTAAACAACAAAACTCCTAAATAATAAAACCAATAAACAGGTATACCATTTATAATAAATCACAAATTTCATCTTAATTATATTCATTATAATTTTTAATATTCATTTTAATTATTTCTTAGTTTATATTTATAGAAATGTTAATTACAAAATAAATAATTAGTGAGACAAATATAATTTTAATAATTTATTTTTAATCAAAAAAAATATAACATTAAAAAAGAAGTACAAATTTAAAAACAAAAAATTATTATTTAGTAATATATTTTACACTGATTTTGAATCAGTGTATTTAGGTTCTGAAATTATATTTTATTTTCTATCAATTTTATTCACAATAGTTTATTAAATTATTTTTTGATTATTATTATAATATCTATCAATAAAATTACTTATATTAAATTTTAATGTTTTATAATTTTTAAGATTATTATAGCTAAATATTATATTTACTTTGGAAAAAATATTTATAAATTATTATATTTTCAAAGGGTTTTAATGTCTGGCTTTAACCATGCTTGTGTTTGGCTTGAATTTCTCTATAATTAAGGATCACAAAGTGCATCCTTTTAGGGTTTTAATGTTCTTGGTCTTGAAATCAAAATCCTTGATTCTTCTTCTTAAAAATCTTTTAGTCCCCCTTCTATAATGTCAAAATTCTATTGAGCTGTGCTAATCTTCAAGTTGGATCTTGCAACTTTAGATTGAGATGCAACTATGGATATTCTTCAATTTTCCTCTTAAGTACATGATCATGATAACAAATGAATGTCATAACTAGTGTAATTACTCTATGGTATAGAAGAATTACCACAGAATAATTATGTAAGTGGGAGAATGTAAAATTAGAGTGGGTAGAAAAATTTCACCTTGTCCAAATTAGAAATCTATTAGGGTTTTCTGATTTTATTTTTTATAATCGATTAGTTTCTTCTTTTATAATTCATTCCAATCCCACATCAATTTTAGCTTATATTTTATTTATTATATTGTTTATTTTAATACCTTGAGGTTGACTTTTTTATTTTAGATTATTATTGTGAGTTCCATTTTTACAATATAACTAATATATAATCTTAACATTTTATATAGAAATATAGTGTTAGCTCCTTATTAGATATCATTTTATTTGTACTAATAAAAATTTTCTAATCATTAATTCCATTCATATAAGATATCAACCACATGATCAAATATATTTGCCCCAAATGAATTTGATTTGATTAACTCAAAAATTTTTTTAGCATGATTTAATGAGTTTGAGTCTCATCGTAAATGAAGCTTGGATTTACTTGAGGGTGATCTAGGATGAATATTTATCTATGCATATAGAAAATCTAAGTGCCTGATTTGGCTCGTGTGAATAATCATATTCATAAAAAAATATAATTTCTTAATTAAATTCTCCATCAAGTGGAAGTTTAATATAATGGTTAGTCAATGATCATTGAATTAATCTAACTATCACAACACCATAAGAAGAAAAGAGAAAATTATACTAAAGTGCCTCAAAATGAAAATAATTATTCTATGAACTTTTTTTTTATATTGAGCACCAAAATTAAAATATTTATATTTTAGTATACTAAAAAAGGAAAACTTGAAATTACGCTCACTTGTTCCCACTAGCATTAAAATAATAAGAAAAAAAAACCAAAAATAATTACATTTGAGCACCAAAACTAAAATAATTTATATATTAGTGCACTGAAAAAAAAATAACTCCAAATAACTCTTACATTTTTGAAAATAGTATACTCATTAGATATACATGATGTGTGTGTGTGTGTGTGTGTGTGTATCAATGTATAATGCTATATATACATAAGCATGTATATTTACATAAATGTTTATGCACAACATTAAGCATCGAAGAGATAAAATTTTGCATCAGTAATTGATTTCTTGAACTCACTTTAGCAAAATTTAATGTTCGATATATTCTTTTGTTTCCAAAATAATAAAGGATAGTGCCATGAAATTAATACCCTTTTGGGTAAATATGGAACTTCATTATGAGAATATTTTTTATTTATTCCAATGGTTGTCACAAAGTATTAGAGATTACTAGATAATGGGCAATTGAATGTTAAATTCCTTTTTTTCACTTAGAAAATTACAATAATTGTGAAATTCCAAAAAAATGAAGAAATAAATAATATGATTTTGTTTTTAGAAAAAATGGGTAAAATAGTAATTTTTCAATAAGAAAAATAAGCTAAAAATTTTAGGACCCTGATGAAAAAATGAATTTTGTTATTGAATTCATCTTGGAAAATATAACTTCGGTGACAAATTTTGTTAAATTATGAGAAATTAGAATTTAGTTATTTTTTTAATTATTAAAATAATTATTAGAATAATTAGGAAATTAAAAAAAACATAAACGAGAAGACTGCGCCACGATGTCAGCACGTGGTTGTGCATGCACGGTCCAAGTGTCAAACATTAAAAAAAATAATTATAAGTTTTTTTAATATATTATTTTAATAAAATAAAAAAAATGATGTGAATCCAAAAAACAAGATAACGAGGAGAAAAATTAAAACATACTTTGTGGGAGAGAGAATCACTGTGCAGAGGAAAAAATAAAAGATTTGTTGATTTTATTTTGATCATAATGGATTATTCTAGAGTCGAAATAGAATAATTCAATAACTAAAGTCATGATGATATTTTCAGTTTGATATCAAATTTATAAAGTTTCCTTGAAATTTTCTAGAAGGTAGAGATTTTCTCTCATTAGAATTTCTTTCTATTTAAAAGCTATAATTGATCATGTTTTATATTTCAATTCGAATTGTTAGAAATGTCATTAGAAATAGTTAATTGGTGAAAATTTTCTCTGTTTCATTTAGTAAAATTTAGTGTAGGTAAATTAGGTTTGAAATGTTATAAATGTGTCTGAAACGTCGTTTAATCATAAATGGCATAATTACAATTCATGTGCATGATAAAATTCCATATAAATGGGTGGGTGCATGATACACACTCACCCACCCACCCACCCACACATAAAGGTATATGGATTGTATTTGGCGAACTCAAATTAGGATAACATCCAGACTGAGTTGCACGGTATTTTTTCTGGAATATGGCTAATATAAATATGCGAACTCGAATTGGTACAATTTCTAGGTTGAATTACGTGGTTGTTTTTGGAAAATATCTAAGAAAAAAAATAATTTATCAGAAAATATCCAATATATTTTTCGGTGGAGGTCCATATTTTTCGGAGTATATCTTAAAAAGTATATTTTGTTCGGAGAAATGTTCAATATATTTTTTGGAGGTCCATATTTTTTGGAATAATTCCAAAAAATAAATAAATAAATAAATAAATATATATATATATATATATAAATATAATATCACACTTGGCTTTGGCATGTGTGAGAGAGTCAATGAGACTCATAAATATGAGCATATAAATATTTCATCCTTAATTGCATTCATATAAATATTGTAATTGAGTAGGTGTTGATATATATGCATGATATTTTATGCACACTTAGATAGAGAGTAGCCATGTAAAAGTTTACCTCTACCGAGCTTTGTTCACTCCATTGTGAGACCCCCTTTCAGTTCTAGGTCCAAGACATATGATAGATCCACATGAGGGATCGCACATATGAAGGGAAGCCAGTTGTGTCTTAAATAATATACTATATTTTTTTATTCCGCTGAGCAAATAAAAAAAAATGTATACGCAATATTTGAAAAAATTTTATTTTATTACACATTTTGTTGTATAATGGAATTGAATGGGACATCTCGAGGGATGAGGTGTCACAATAATTCACTTGTACATATCGATTCTTATGCCATAGATTAATCTTGGAAGCATTTCATTCACTGCCCTTATTGAGAGAACATATCACTTATTCTAATCTAGGCAATGAATGACAATGAAAATTAAAAGAACTGCTACTAATTCTACTTCTACATTGTGATCATCAAGCTTGAGAATTGTGTTGTGTAATATCATCTTGTTGGTCAAAGTGATAAAAAGGTTGTGTATCTCGACGTGTTGATTTTAGTTAAATTTGTGTGATTTGATGAAATGCATAAATGTTTATACATTTGCAATATGAATTTGCAAATAGTAACTTTTATATTAAGATAACATTTTGTACACACACACACACAATAATAATATGTATACCTAACATGTAATACATATTGGGTTCGAAATTTTCGAAAACAATATACATAATGCACATATTATAACTTATATTTTTTTAAATATAATAATTTCTAGTTTTTTTTTTATTTTTTTAAATAATGCACATATTATAATCTTATTATTATTGTGCATTTTAATTTATTCTTTAAAAAAAATTTATAGTTTTTTGTTTTTTTTAATTGTTTTTTTTATTTTTTAATAAATTTTAATAAATTACAATAATAATAATTTATTGTAAGAGTAATTTTAGATTTTCCATCTTTTTAGCATCAAAACTTAACATTTTTTTAATTTTGATGCTCAAAACATTAAAAAAAAAATGTAATTAATAAATTACAATAATTACAAAATGTAATTATTGTAAGAGTAATTATTCTAGTTTTGCTTAGCCCGTTGACTGGTCTACGGGGTAATAGGCCTGGCCCGAACCGGACCGCGGGCATAACCTTGATCGGTCCGGGCCTAAAAAATTATAAATCACAATCAAAATTCATGGAGGACAAAACTTGTGTGTCCGATTCTACCTAGATTGATATTTTAATACCCTTCAGGTTGGGTTAGGTGATTTGGTAAAATGGCTCAGCCCGGCCCCAGCGCGCCCATTTTCCATGGCCGGGTTCAAATTTCCAGCGAGTGTTTTTGCTAGCGAGTTATATTTTTCTACAAGGTGGGGTGTGCGTGTATATATATATATATATACATTTACATGCATGTCTCTCTTGTGGGTTTCTGCTTGCTGGTGCCGAAGCCCTCCGGCTGTCCTTTGTCGTTGGTTCGCATTCCCTTCTTTTCGGTTTGATCCTCGTCCCCTACATTTCTTGACTGGCAAAAGAAATATCTGACGATTTATGTTCGCAATCTGAGAGTTCTGTTGCAGAAGTACGCCTGTATCCACAGTACTGATTATATTACAAAAATGGTGAGTTCACATCTAATATCATTTCTTTTTTCATTCGAATGGATATGATATTATTTCGTTCTTTATTTAAATTTATTAAGCTAGATCTGATGATTAGGAATACGTGTTGTTCGAATTACTTAATTAATTACTTTCCTGGATACAGAGTGCTAGTCCGTTGTGGTGTCTTGCGTCTATGAATATCTTGATTGGTTTCGTTTTATGTGCTTAATAACAAGATGTGGTTTTGAGTTTACTGTCGTAATTCCTAAAATCAGACACATTTTGGGCTTAGAATCATGGTGATTAAATCAAGTGATTGGCCATGCATTAATCATGAATGACATGTATGTGGTGTGTTCATACCAGTTATATGGGGAGCTAGTCGTTTATCCAAGACCCTGGATTTCATTTCATTAGTGGTGGCATTTGTAGTGGAGCTTATCATGTATAATTTGGATGTGTAAGATGCCAATGTCACCAACCTCATGTAATTTATGTGTAATTGGCCATGCTTATATTTGAGCATAAGAAGTGATCTGGACATTGCAGTAAGTGTCTCATCTTTCAAATGATAGCAGTTCAGGGGGTGATGTCTAGTCCTGGATTCCGTGGTTGCTTGCATGAAGGACAATGCTTTGTGCATTCAAAGAAATCCTATTTTGGTTATGTTACATCTGAAATTTGATTCGGGAGTATAAGATCCATGACTCCATTTCTGCTAGCAATTAAACACATTTAGTTTATCCATCAATTTAAGATACTGTCACAACTAATGAGGTTTTTTATTTTTGTTTGTATCCACAGCAACTCAGACTCGAAATCAAGGTATACTATTGTTTTTGTTGTTCTTTTGGATAATCTCCGTGTTCTTTTTGTTCTTCCATTGCTCCATGGTCATTTTTTATTTTTTTTGGCTAAGAGGAAATTTGCTCAAAGATCTGAAAGAGTAAAGTCTGTAGATCTACACCCAACTGAACCATGGTATTCAATGTTATAGGTTTATTAGTTTTTTAGTGGAAAAGACTGCACTTTTTTATTGTATTTTAGATACTGTAAAGTAAGTTTATTTTTTATTTTGAAGTTCTTTATTGGAATGTTTTATTGCCCAATAAATATTTATGTATGATTATCACTTTAGGATACTGGCCAGTTTATATTCTGGAACATTGTGCATCTGGAACTACCAGTCGCAGGTATGATTAAAATTTTGTCTTGAAAGTATTCATCTGCTCCAGGCCATTTAATTATTTTTTGCATGCTTTTCACAGGTAATTGAAATGAAGTTTGTTGAATTTCAATTTATTTTTTATTATTTGGGAGCATCTTATTTGTAAGCTGTTCCAAATCATATTTATTGTCATTGTATTAAAAAATATAATTTTTTGATTTTAATAACATTTCATTTCTGTTTGTCATGTTATCTCCTCACTCTCCTCTCTATACTATTCAAAATCTCAGACAATAAGTTAATATGATATTATAGAGTTATCTCTAGAGAAGGGGTATTGGCATTGTTGTATTTGGGTGATACTATACCTAATGGAACAACTAGTAATCATAATCCCCAGAAGATTTGCTGGTTGTGGTAGCTTTTGTAAAAAGGACTGTTTGAACTTGTTAGATATTTAATGACATGGCGACAATGGTGCAAATCATATAATAATGTGTTTTTTATTGTTTGAGAGCACATAATTTATGTACTGTCACAAACCATATATATAGTCATGTCAAATTGAAAATTCTAATTTTATGATTTTAATAACATATCCTTTCTGATTGTCATGTTTTCTTTTTCCTCTCCTCTCTCTATCATTTAAAATCTTAGAAAATAAGTTAATATAGCATTATGACACCTCTAGAGAAGGGGTATCGACTTTGTGGTGTGCGGCTGATTCTCCTTTTGGATAATTGGTGATCTTAATCCTTAGAAGATTTGATGGCTGCAGTATCTTTAGTTAAAAATGATAATTTGAACATGTTGGACATCCAATGTGTTTTTGATTAAAAAGAGTTATTTTTCATTGACACTATCAATTGCATAAATTATATATTTTGTTTGTTTTTTATTATTTGGGAGTATATGATTTACAAGCTATCATAAATCATATATATTGTATTATTGTTTTAAATATTATAATTTTTTAATTATAATGAACTTATTCTTTTTTGATTGTCATGTTTTTTTTATCTTCTCTCTTAATTATTCAAAATCCTACACAATAAGTTAATATGATATTAAAGGGACGTATCTAGTGAATGAGTGTTGGTGTTGTGGTGTGGGAGTTTTGTTTTGTTTTTAAATGCCAACATTAAATTTTCAAAATTTGTAGTTTAGTTTTTTTTTTGTAAAAAAAATTCTTGTAACTTTTTTAGTTATATTTTATTGACACAATGATGATGATACAAAATTATTGTCAACATTATCTTTCATTATTTTTAATTTAGTTTTATCCTACATATATTTTTGTAAAATGTGTGTAGCCTAATATTGGATGACATTTCATATTTTATGTTGGACATTCCTTGGTATTCTTTTGCATGGGGCAACCCACAATGTATATATATATATGTATGTAACTATTAATTGATTTTGTATTTTGGTTTTATTTTGTTTAGAAATGTATATTGTGGTGATCTAGAGATAATTGGAATTAATATGGGACTATTGCAAATAACCTAGTGGAAAGGGATGATAGATATATATTTTTGGATTATATTAGTGAGAGTCTAGCTTGTGATCCAAAGATATATGAATCATTTCTTGAATTTTTGTTTTCAAATTGAGACTAACAAGTAGATGTAGATTGATAATGAACTATTTTTGTGTTTGTGATAATCAAATAATCTCGGTATATCAAATTCATTTGTTTCAATTGATACAAGAGAGCTTAAGATATGATCATGTTGATATATTTTTTAGGGTTGTTTTATTTATATAATATTATTATTCAAATGAGGCCGTGGAAGTAACTAACTATGTGTTTTAGATATAATTGTGAGAGATGATTATTAATATGATATTGATAGATTAAACAATATTGAAGAACTTTGTTGAGAAAATGTGTAATATTTTTTATCTGTATTTATTAGGAGAGATATATTAATTTATAGATACAAATTATTAGAGGGAAGATACTTTCGTTTCTTACAAACTATTTAAAAAAACATAAATGAGACATGTCTTGGGGTGTGTCGTAGGATGAGACGTGCGCAAAATGCCTCAATGCATATGAAAAAAAGGTGACACACTTGATAAGTGTATGCCTTCTTATGTGAGTCATTTTGAGGCGTGTTTAAAACGTGTCTTTCACCCTCAAAGAAGAAGGCGTACTCCTTTGGGGTGTCTTCAAAAAAATAAAAAACAAGGTTCGTAATTCCTAATAGTTCCGATCGATTTTTTGGCACTGCTTGTAAATTTTGATGCTGAAGCTGATGTAGATGCTCTTTGCTAGAAATTTTTAATTTTTTGGTACTGCTCCATATAATCTGATGGCCATGGTATACAATATTGATTTTTTGGGCTTTTCTCTATAAATATATATTTAATTATATATATATATATATAAAGTTATATATTTATAAATATATATAATTATACATAGTAATAGTATATATAGTTGTAAATACTTATCTAACTTAATATAAATAATAATAAATATTTATTCATATAGTTAATTTGTTATATATAGGTATACATATAATTATGATTAATTATATATAGTAAAACATATAGGTATTCAAATAATTATACATATAATATATTTAAATATGTAGATAGTTGCATATTAATGTATTTTATATATAATTATAAATAATTATATATAGTTAAATATGTGGTTATGTTTATGTATAATATAAAAAATAATAATATATAAATTTTTTTTATTTTTATTTATGTTATTTTATTTTATATATTTTAAAATATTAATTAATTATATATTGTAATGTTTAAAAAATCTATACCTCAATGTTTCAAGGGTTTATGTCTCAACTCACGAACATAAAAAATATTTACCTTATGTTTTTGTTTTTTAAAATTTTGTTTACAGATATTTATTAGTGAGTGACCCATGTGACTCACACTATATTGAGAAAATTTGATGAGCAAATGTGTAATGTTTTTTATATGTATTTAACTATTTATCAAGAGAGTAATATATTAATTTATTTATCCAAGTTATTAGAGGGAAGACACTTATAGATCTTGTAGAGATTTATTAGAGATTGACCCAATGTGGCTACCATGATATGTAGGTCATGTGGAGTTGGTATGGACCATATGGTTAGTCGTGGTTATATGATATCTTTGTTACACAATAGCGACGCGAGAGCTAGGAGGCCTTGCATATGTATATTGCGATGTAGGAAAGTAGTAATGATTTGTTTTTGTTATGAGAGGTTAGAACATATTATGGAAATATCTTGGACAATACATCTTGAAATATGATGGATTCAAATATTAGAAGTTATACAATGGATAATTGACCACTAGACTTGCTCATGTTAGGTTTTCTATTATCATATCCATTTGAGATGTGATGTTTTCTTGGGATGAGTATTTCAAATTGTGTTCTTTTGGTACCATTTGATCAAATATGTTTACATTTTCTACATTGTTTATTTATAATTTTATTTAAAATTGTTGGCTAATAGATTCATGGGCTAATACATGTAGTCAATGTAATTATATATTTTTTTATTTTTTATTGAATTTAGAATTTTTAATATTATTATGATTAATGATATTATATGACTAGGTGACATTCTAATGTCAATGTTGGTTATTTTTTTTTAACATATATTTTATATGTATTTGAATTTTATTATAATTTATTTTTATTAGTTATTTTATTAAGTAATAAGGCTATTATATTATTTTTGCTTTTATTATTTTTATATAGTTCATCAAATAGACAAATGATTTTCATGAGATTAGAGTGAATTAGATTATTATTTTTTGAATCACAAGAATCATTCAAGATGCATGTCTTTCATTATTCAACTAGTGATTCATGATTGATTTGGATATTTTTAACTTAAAAAAGGCAAAGTTATAGAATTAAGTATTAGAAGAATGATATTTATCGATTCTAAAACATGTTAGTTAGGATAACATACTATAATTTTTCATTTAGCATGTTAGGTGAGTACTTGAAGGGATCCATATCGTATGATTTATTTAGATATTTGGCAATCCTATAGGATTATCATATATGATATTTTAAAATATTTTATTATTTTTATTGATTATTATATTTGATTTGTTTGATTATGTTAAACAATTGTGCATCCACGATTGTGATTCAGAAGAAGATAATAACTGAGAAATAGTAATAAATGATATATATGTAATCCACAATTACAATTCAATCATGCCAGAATCAAAAATGAAATTAAAATCACAACAGAAACGCATGAAATAATATGGTTCACTAGTTGTTTAATACGACTAGCTACATCCACCAGAAAATACTTATGCATTACAGATTTTAAGTAAAAATATTCAGATTTTTCTTACAATTTATGCAGTAGAAATATTTATGATAAAATTGTGCATAAGAGGAGGAAGAGATGAACAGTATCAAACCACGAAAAATAGTAGCCAGAAAAACATAAAATAAATATAATTTATATTAATATAATTTTTAGTTCAATTAATCAGAGCGGGTCGGATCACTCGGATGAGCCAGGTTTTGTTCCAAAAATTTTTTTGGTCAGTTGGATCTTCGTTATTTAGAGGTGTCAACTGGGCAGGGCCGGCACGAGGCACGGCACGGTTCGACCGTGCTTGGGCCGGCTCGACACGTTTTTAAACCGTGCCCGGGCCCGTGCCGTGGCACGACACGGCGGCACGGGTTCTTCCCGTGCAGGTTTCACGCGAGCACGCGTGGGCGTGACCCGGCCCCTCCCGAAAAAAAGACCATGGGTCGGGTCTTATTGGATCCCGACTCCCGGCCCGGCACGGCCCGGCCTGCCGTGCCTACGGGCCGTGCTGTGCCCGGATGTTTTTAAATAGTGCCGGGCCGGGCACGCTAGCACGTCTGTGCCCTAAAAAAAAGGGCCGGGCCGTGCTGGGCCGGCCCGTTTGACACCTCTATCGTTATTGTGCTATTTCTGTATTTTCGGTCTTTTAATTTTTTATTTCTTCTACTTACAAGAAAATAATAAGATAGGAATAATTTGATTGTATAAAACACTATCAAAATAAATTATATAAAGTAGATTATCACTATTTAATAAAATATCTTATTTTTTTTTAATTTTTATAAAATTTATAAAAAAATAAAAATTTAGTTTATAAATAAAATTAATATGTTAAGAAGTGATAATGGATAAAAATGTATTTTTTATTAATTTTTTTATTTCATTGAGGAGTAACAGATGATTAATTAGATATTTTGTGTTGTTATTTCTTAATATAGTAACATAGTTGAGAGAATAAATTAATATCTAGTTGAGATGATTAGTACACTCCTAATTCATAGGAGTGCCTATGTATTTTTAAGAAGTTATGTTACATCTAGAGGTGTCAAATGGACCGGGTTGGCCCAACAGATCCTAGTTTTAGGTTATTCAACCAGGCTACCATACCATGCCATGCTTGGTCATGCTCGGTGTGTGGTCACACATGCTGTGGCCATGTGCTAGGCATTCGTGCAGTGCCTAGCATGGCATACGGGCTGAACTCTGTGGCCCGGTACTGCACGACCGGTACTGAGGGTAGTCCCGGCATTGGCACGGGCACAGGCCATTCCAATGTCATGCTGGGCCATGTACGGTCGAACCGTGCTGTGCTTCATGCCAACTTGGCCTATTTGATACATTTAGTTAAATCTAACTTTTTGATTAATTAGATATTATTTTTTATTGTTTAAGTTTATATCTTATTTTAACACTTATATTTCGGAGATAAACTTTTTTATGTTTCCCCTAAGATCTAGAGGTGTCAACAGGCCCGGCACGAGGCATGGCACGTTTCAGTCGTGCCTGGGCTGGCCCGGCAGGGGAAAATGCTGTGCCTTGGCCCTTGTCGTGGCGTGCATGACACGGCACGGTTCGGCCCATGGCATGACACACAGGCACGGGTTCGTCCCGTGTTGGGTGTCCCCCGACCTGCGAGCGGCCCACGCCCCTCCCGCAAAAAAGACCACGGGAACGGTCTGATTGGACCCGACCCGTGGTCCCATGAGGCCCGAACCGACCCAATCCCCCCCCCCCCTCCCCCATAATTTTTAGCCGTTGGATCTCGTCTCCATCGGCTAGGGGGCAGAATCTAATGGCCCTCATGATTCTGCCCCCCTAAAAAATTAACAAAAATTACTTTTTTTTAAAATTATCTTTAATCTATAAATCCCACCATCATATCTTTAAGATTTATGTTTTTCATAAACATAAATTCTCTTAAATCATTTAATTTCTATCTCAAAAATCTTATTTCTCTCACTCGGGATTTGGGCATTCGGCTTGGATTTTCAGGAAACTTGAGTTTTGAACTTATAGCTTTACTTTGGTGCAACAGGCACGTGAACGACCTCACTGCTTTTAACGGGTAAATTTTTTAACTCTCTCTCTAGTTTCTCTATCTAGACCAAAAATAGAAAAAATTAAAATCAGTCTTCTAGTTTCTAAAAAACTATTCTGAATAACAAAAATCTTAAAAAATGACAAATACAACTGAAACATAGATAAATTTAGAAAATAAAAATATTACGCAGAGGTCTGAGGCTGTTGAAATTTTGATTTCTCCAGTCGTCTCAACTCAAACTTCTAAAAAACTAAGAGGACTTCTGTAGTTTAGACTCATTTTAATATAATAAAACAAAAAAATATTAGGAGTGAGGAACAAGAAATGACACAGTACAAATACTGTATGAGACTTTAAACATGCAAGAGTTTGTTTGGGACTGGGCACCTTAAGATGCATGCCGAATTATGCACCAAAAAACATGGTCCATTAGATCCTAGGCAAACCCAACTTGGCACTGTATTTTTTGAGACTGGATCGAGTTAAGTCTCAAAGTTTATTCCCTTCATATACATTAGCGAGTTGAGTAGGGACGACATGACCAGACTTATCATATTGATGAGTTTTTCGATTAGATTTTCAGAAGATCCAAGGGTAGTGCACATCATGCAAATATATTTTCAGCCTGCTTATCGTAGGATTCCTAGGTCTACATCTAGGAATGACATACTAAAGATATATAAGTTAGAAAAATAAAAAATAATTAATGAATTTGACATATAGTGGAGTGGTGTCCGTGACGTCCGATATCTGGACAAGTCACGATGAATCATTTTATGCATGTCTCACCAGCCACACTGTATATTTTAATTGGACTATGAATAAAAAAATTTTAGGATTCTTTGAGATTCTTCATCCTCATGATGACTTGGTCATTTCTGAGTGTATGATGAAAATCTTTAGGGAATATAAAATTCAAAATAAAATTTTTAGTGTCACATTCGATAACGTATCTAATAATGGAGTAGTGATCAACATGTTTATTAGGAATATTAGAGACGCACCATTAGGAGAGTTTTTTCATGTCAGATGCATGTGTCACATGATTAACCTGATTGTTCAAGTGAGTATAAAGTTGTGTTCCTCCGCGTTGGATATTATACGTAATACATTAAAATATATTCGCACTCCTTGCAGACAATAAGAATTTGGTAGTCTCTGTTTGTCTGTGAATCTTAAGAAGAAATTTTAATTGGATGTGAGACATCGTTGGAATTACACGTACCTGATGTTAGAATCATGTGTTGGATACGAATATGTGATATCCGACTACGTTAATAGTAAGACTGACGAATTTATTATTGACGACACTGACTGGGCTTTATGACACGATGAATATGTGTTCGTCGGTTTATACGCTCACAACTTGTATTGCATTTCGGTGCATATGCAACATTAGTAGTATGTTTAGGAAGTATGATGCTGTCTCGAAACTTAGTCATGTGGTTGTAGAGATGAAAACTAAGTACTTGAAGTACTGGTCCATCGTTCCATCTCTTTATTGCCTAGCTGCATGCATGAACCCTAGGGTTAAGGTGGAAGGGGTAGAAAATACCATGACCTACATTTCCTAGTGCATTAACCTGGAAGAGTCACCTGAAGGGTTCATTCAACAGAAGTTGACTGACCTGTTCACATACTACGATACTAGGTGTGGTGGTGGTAGTAGCGAGACTATGATTACGGACATTGATACCTTGTTCGAAGATGATTTTTTTATTAAGCTAGCGAGGGGGAAACGTAGTGGTGGACCATCACATTTAAGTGAGCTTTTTTGGTATTTAGATACCGATTACTGCTCAATCTTATTATATTCTGATATTATGAATCTTGATATATTACAGTGGTAAAAATCATATGAGTCCACATTTCTTGTGCTATTGAGGATGACACGGGATCTACTGACTCCTCCGGTGTTGAGCATAGTATCGGAGTCTCCTTTTTCTGTTGTAGTGAACGTGATTTCGGATAGGAGATCGAGATTACGTCCAGATATTGTTGAGGCATTGGCTTGTTTGAAGGATTGGGAGGATTCGAGGTTTAGCATCCATGATCGTGCTGGAGCTAGGACTGGGACAGTGACTGCAGCCGCATTCACTGTGATAGTGGAGGAGTTGATTGCTGATGATGATGATCCATATGATACTGATCTTGATGTTGTGGCTGATGATGCTCATGATATGCCGATTGATGATTGATGATGATTTACTTATTTTGATTTCGATGTTTTATTTTTTATTGATTGTATGCTTTATTTATACGTTATGTTGAAACTGTAATTTGTTTGGTTTGGACATTCGATATCAAATGGCTGATTGGTCATTTTTTATTTGAGTTGCTTATGTTTTTTTTAATTTTTATTATTATTTTTTAATATATTGATTTATTTATTTTTTTGTTTTAATTTTTCATTTAAAAATTTATAACTATATTATATAAATCTAATAAATTTTAAACTAATTTTATATTACATTATAAAAAAAAATTTAAACTTTGTTATTTAAATAAATTTTAATATTTTTCATATTATAAATATATAATATTATACGTTATCTAGAATTTTATATATAATTTAATAATTTATATAAATAAAATAAAAAGAAAATTAAATAAAAAATTTTTTTACTGGCCCGTACGGCCAGGCCGGCCCCGAGCGGGCTCGCCACGGCACGACCCACAGGCAGGCAGGCCGTGCCGGCACGGCTTTTTTAAACATTGCCGGGATAGGCACGACACGGTACAGTAACTGTGCCTAGCCCGGCACGAAGGCATGCTTGTGCCCAAAAAAAAAAAAGGCCGGGCCGGCCCGGTTCGGCCAGTTTGACACATCTACTAAGATCCTTAGGTACTTTTATTTTATATTGGATCACTCTTTAGGTAGGAAAAAGTTGATTGCATTGCATGTGATATAAAATATGCTTTATTTGGGTATTCTAATATTTAGAAGAGACATATATGTTGTTCATCAGAGTATAGGAGAGTTGTTACTAGTATTGATATTATGTTTTTCAAAGATGCGGATAAGCCTTTTTTTAAAGGCTTATCCAAGAGAACTTAGTTCTAGACATTGTAGTAATAGACTAATTTTGGTGCTTAGTAATTATTTCTCATGTGAGATAAATAATTGACTTTGCTCATTTACGTATACATGATATCATTTTTAGGATAATGTGCTTAGGAAAGAAGCTTAGTGTGAGTGTCTTATTTGGACAAAAAGTGTCTCACAAGAAAGAGAGAGAAAGGGTGAGAGACTGAATGATTACAATATAAAAGTACATAATATTTTTTACATGAGAATAAAATGAGATATGATCCCAAAGTTATTAGTAGATGTTAGACTTAATATTTTTGTCTTAAAAATTTGTTTATTCTCATTCTAGATGAGAATGAAAAGAGATGTAATCAAGTATTATGTCATGGGTCACTCGTACATTTTAAATGAGTGTCTTGCTAAATGATTTGAATTTTTTGATTATTATATGAAAGAAATCAAATAGATGTTCACCTTAATATTTTTTATATTAAATATTTTTTTATTTTCATTTTGATATTATATATGAAAGAAATCATTGGCATAGGATTTTGAAAATTTTTTGGGACAATTATCTATGATCATAATAATAATGTTGAAAGAATTTAATATAATTTCATCTAACTATAAATGGGATTTGATCCAGTAGGTAAGTTTATAATTGAATGTAGATATGTATTTACTATTAAAACAATATCTAAGGGAATGATTGACTGGTCAAGGTTTGATTGCTAGCAATAGGTACAACTTAAAATTTGGTTGCCTACTTGAGTCACCATGCTTTGTCAGTCACAACATGAAATGGTTGGATGTGTCGTATCATGTTGGCATGACCGAAATTCTTGTTATCCAAGCATGGCCTGATGACATGCTGAACGAATTAGGCATGTTAGGTTGGATTGGGTTTGCTTGGGACTAGCACAACACATCCACTGGCTGCCTAAGACTCTTTGGAAGCAATTTGACGTCTTACAAAAATGATATATGTTTTTTATTTATCTTGACAAGATAATGACACAGTATTTTATCATTGTCGATGTCAAACCTTGAGGGGGCTCGTATGACTAAAAATGATGAGACATTTTTGTGCTTGTAGTTGATTTTTTAAAAATTAGTCGTGTCATGCCATCTTCCATGTTTGACTTGGCACGAGCTATGTTTTTTGTCATGTCTGGGCTGCTCGACTCACTTGATACTTTTATGTAGCAAGAAATTTTACGCAGATTTAAGTGTTCATATAGCAATCGTAAGGGTTCATTGTTCCTGAGAACATGATATGGTGTGCAAATTGTGGGAAGTACTATATAATCTAAAATAATTTTTTAGAATATAATTATATATATATATATATATATATATATATATATATATTGGAATTTATTATATTTAATTTTCGTAGATGTGTGTTAGATTATTTATGTATCTTTTGATATGAATTAAAAAGTACGTGATATTAAGTATATATATTGATGATATTTTGATTAATTGGATATATCTTAATTAATATTATTTTTAAGATTAAGTTACATACAAAATTTAGTATGTCTAAAATATTTTTTTAGTCTAGAAGTCAGATAATCACGATTTATGATCTTTCTTTTTTATAGTAAAGTTTTGAATATTTTATTTTACTTGGGTATGTCTAGTTGGATATATGCTCGCTCACTACTTGATCAAGCTATAGACATATCTATAGATAGAGTTGTATAATAGGTTTGGTGTCCTGTGCATGGCTTATGGCATAGTTTGACAAGATCATAATCATAATTGTGCATGGAATATATGTGGGCCAACCCATGTTATGGCTTGTGCAAGACTTTACACATCAAATAAGGCTAGCTTGGAACAAAACCAAGCTAGCTTATATTGAATCCTTGTTAGCTTGGAACAAATTCAAGTTAGCTTGGAATGAATTTAGGTTGGTCTAGGTTTGAGCTATACTTAGTGTGTGAGTGCATTGGGTTTGTGCTTGTCTAGCATAATGTGGCATGACTTGGTTTGTTGACCGACCAATGTATCTTGTCAGATTTCTTTTTTTTAATCATGTCAATATAACATGATTTATTTGGCACCAATCTTTTTATATTAGTTTATTAATTGATTCTTTTAGATTTAAAATGATCATATAAAAATTAAATTATTTAATAATAATTAAATTATATATTTTCTATATTATTAGGATCGTTAATTATTTTCTAGGTAAATTTATATGAATGCAATGCTTAGAATATTTATGTTCATGTATATGAAAATTTTAGGATATGAGATTATGTTTAGAAAGCTTAAGTATAGTTGAATAGATGTCTATTCAAATTTTTGTTGAGCTCACGCAATTACAACGAAGAAATCTATCACAAATATTTTGTGATTTTTTATAGGTAACCTTATTTCTTGAAGGAGTAAGATATATTGTTTTATTAGATATACTTTTTTTGTTCACTTAATTGTCAGGTCTTTACTTTTATATATTTGATACATCCTTTTTAATTTGACTTAACTATTTATTAGTTTTATTTTCTAGTTTTTTTTAGGTAAATTTATATGAATGCAATGCTTAGAATATTTACATTCATGTTAATGAAAGATTAAGGATATAAGATTATGTTTAGAAATCTTAAATATAGTTGAATAGATGTGTCTATTCAAATTTTAGTTGAGTTCACGTGGTCATAAAAAAGAGATCTATCACAAATATTTTGTGTTTTTTTACAAGTAACCTTATTTCTTGAAGGAGCAAGATATTTTTTGTTTTATTAGATATGTTATTTTTGTTCGGTTAATTTTCAGGTCTTTACTTTTATATATTTGATACATGCTATTTAATTTGACTTAATATTTTTAATTTTATTGATTAAGAAAATATCATATGTTAATGCTATGATTTCTATTTCTTTAATTCTTTTTTGAATTATAGATTTTAAATGTTAGAAAAGTTTTTTTATTGAATTGCCATACCCTCTCAAATTATTCCAAAATGCACAACTACATAATTTTTTTATATTAATTTTAACATAATTATTTTCTTGGTACCTCATGCATGTTTATTTTTTTACAAAAGTTTAATAGTTTTATTGATTAAGAAAATATTATTTGTTAATCTTATGATTAATATCTTTTTAATTCTGATATTTTTTGAATTATAAATTTTTAATATCAAAAAAATATATTTTAATAAATTTGATACTATCAATATTAATCGTAGTGCTTTAAAAATTACTTTTTTAATGCTATGAAGTGCACCTCAAGGTGAGGCATTAAAAAATTATTAAATTAAAATATAAAATAATAAATTTAAAAATTAATAAATTTTTAAAATCTATTCAATACTATGAGTTTGACGGAGCTCCTCGAGCTCTAGTGAGCTTCATTGTCGAGCTCGACGGAGCTCTATCTAGGTTTCCATGGAGCAAGGGAGATGGGCGAGGGGCAATTGAGAGGGGCAAGGGCAAGGGAAAGGGCTAGGGCAATGACAAAGACAAATTAATAAATTTATTTAATAAATTATCAAAAATTTTAAAATCTGATAATAGTATTAAATTAAAAAAATATTAAATTAAAAAATAAAATAAAAGAAGAGAATTTAATAAATTTAAATTTAAAATTTATTAAAATTTAAATTATATTTTAATTTGATAATTTGATAAAATTATCAAATTGATAAATAATATTAATTATAAAATATTTTATTTTATTTATTAATTAAAAAATAGTACTCTATTAATTATTAAAATTTAAAATAAATAATATTAAATTACTAAATAGTATTCTATATTATTTATTAATGAAAAAATAAAAATAAAATTATAATTTTATAATGATAAAATTATTTTAAATTTATCAAAATTTAATATATTATAAAATACTTATTAAAGTATTTTATATTATTTTATTTTATTTTTAATATATTATAAAATACCTATTAATTATATTTATAGTCAAGGGGCGTCTTAAAAATATTTTTTAAAATTTTGATTTTTTATTTTTTTTATTTATCTTATTTTCTTTTATATATTTTACAATATTAATTAATTATATATTGTAATGCTCAAAAAACTTATGTTTTAATACTTTGAATTTTACGTCTCACCTCACGAACACAAAAATGTGTCGTCTTACGTTTTACTTTTTAAAATTTTGATTAATCGAAATATTTCACTCTCTCAAATTAATTTTAAATGCACAAGTAGATATTATTTTTAATTGTTAAATTTTAAGATATTTTTCTTTATAATATCTCATAAAAGTCATTTAATTTTTGACGTAGATATTTATTATTTTTATGGACTTGGAAATTATTATTTGTCAATAACATACACCAAGCTATCTTTTTTGAAGATAGCATGTTGATCCATCTAAAATCAAACCAGCGGTAGCATAATGTCTTGGCTTGGTTTAGGCCGTGACATAAGGCAATTGCCTTGGATTTGTTGATTTGTCTTTTGGTATTATAATGTAGCAAAACTACTCATAGGAAGTAGGAAAGTTTTTATAGGAGAATTTTT
Organism: Sapria himalayana; assembly: GCA_029783825.1. Lineage (NCBI taxonomy): Eukaryota > Viridiplantae > Streptophyta > Magnoliopsida > Malpighiales > Rafflesiaceae > Sapria > Sapria himalayana. The sequence goes on from JAREIK010017307.1 coordinate 110,000, forward strand.
TTTTTGTTTTTTTTTTTCTTGAATGTTGTTAAATTGAATGACTAATTTGACTGCTCCTTGTTTTTCATTAGGCTATGGCTAAGTCTTTTGAGGTCACTGAGTTACCTGGTATGTGTTTTATATTTTATATCTTGTGCTGCTGCTGGTTATTATAAATTTATAATTTTTCTTGTTTGCCTATTCCTGACAGACGCTTGGTTAATGTGTCTTAAACTGGCTTGTCATTGCAGTTAGGTCAGCCAAGTTTATAGCACGTAAGCAGTGGGTTGTTGCTGGATCTGATGACATGTTTGTTCGTGTGTATAACTACAATACAATGGATAAGATTAAAGCTTTTGAGGCACATACCGATTACATTAGGTGTGTTGCAGTACACCCTAATCTTCCATATGTGCTGTCATCATCTGATGACATGCTTATAAAACTTTGGGATTGGGAGAAGGGTTGGGTGTGCTCTCAGATGTTTGAGGGGCATTCTCATTATGTGATGCAAGTGACATTTAATCCTAAGGATACAAATACTTTTGCTAGTGCTTCTCTTGATCGCACCATAAAGGTATCCAGACATTTAGTGGCTCACATTGTCTTTGCTTTTTTTGTTTTAGTAATTGATATGTTTGGTTATCCAGATTTGGAATCTTGGGTCTCCTGATCCAAATTTCACACTTGATGCTCATCAGAAAGGGGTCAACTGTGTTGATTACTTTACTGGCGGTGACAAGCCATATCTGATCACTGGCTCTGATGATCACACTGCAAAAGTACACATTGAATTTTTTGATTTTTTTTTCTGATTTTTTATTTAGTTTTCAACTTGGGTGACTCATTCAGTGAATTGATTTGTACTTAGGTATGGGACTATCAGACCAAAAGTTGTGTTCAAACACTTGAAGGACATACTCATAATGTCTCTGCTGTATGTTTTCATCCAGAACTTCCTATAATAATTACGGGTTCGGAGGATGGTACAGTTAGGTTGTGGCACTCCACAACTTACAGGTAACGTGTGTGATGCCTGGGTATCATTAATTTTGTCATGCACTTGGGATACATAATAATGTTCATATTCAATACTACTT